>JAEMWC010000429.1:240000-287500 GCA_016490735.1 Pachyseris speciosa
TTGGTGGATGGCTTGTCAGGGAGATGATCCTTAACCAATTTGGCAACTGCAAAGACCAGCAGTATGTTATGTTGCTTCACCTGGTGGATGAAATCAGCTGTATTAATTTTTTCCTGTACACAGTCATTTTCCGTGGTGGGGAATTTGACATGTGGCTGCATGCATTACTTAGAGTGGCCATGGTTTTCATCATTTTCAATCGTCGAAATTACAACAAGGCAACCCTGTGTCAACTAAGTGACCTCCTCTTCCACCTCACTGATAACCCAGACATAGCAAATAATTTTCAGAATCACCTTGAATTGTTCACAGAGAAGAAGATTGAAATCCTTCATTCTGTTTTCAGAAGGTAGATACAATGTAACCATTTAGGAAATACAATACAATACAATAAACTTTATTTATCCATGGTAATGATTAAAGCTGTAAGCTTATGGAGCCATGCACTAAAATAAAAGAAAAAATAATACAATGTAAATACTGTGTTCAACGACTATTATAAAATATCACAATTACTTCAAAAATATGTTCTAAGAATCCTATCCCATTCCCCGCCCATCCCTCATCCATTTTGTTTAACTGAAGAGGCTTTACAAGCAATACCTTTCCTCAAAACTGTAAACAAAACTCATTCAATAAGTGGTAAAATGTTGAAATTAACTCAACAACAAGTGAAATTTTTCTGTCTAAATATAATCCTATATGGTTTAACACTTCCTTTTTCAAATCCCTGAAGCAATGAAATATGGCTACTTGCTATGCACAATGCTGTGCAGTTTTTACTGGAAGGTGCAAACATAAGGTATTGTAACTTGGGGTGGGCATGATAAAATGAACTATTATTTACAGGTACGACAGCTGTAGAGTATCCTTTTCAACTGTACATGTATGTATTCAAGATGCTATTTATCACTTTATTCTTTACTTTTACATAATAAGATGTATGCCAGTGACAGCTCCACCACCGCTGATGAGCATGACCGCACATGCCTGAAGTGGCAGACGATATGATGCCGAATTTCAAAGGTGGTTTGTACCTGAGTACCAACATGGAAGGGGCAGACAAAATTTCATGGAAATAGCTCTAAAGGCAGCTGAATTTCTTGTTGAGCTGTTTGCAACTGTGTGGTCCACTGTTGGACAGACAACGAAAGTTCCAAATGGATCACGAAAATATACAACAACAATTTCATTTGAAAAATGGACCATCTCATTCTTAAATGTAAATTTATGATGTCAGTTCCCATTACTGATAACTAGACATGCTTTTAAAATACAGTTTTTTTTCTGAGCACTCTTTTGCATGAAGTTTGACCCTACAATAATGTGCAACTTGTTTTAGTCCTGTGTAATTTATAATATATTATCATATATTTCGAAATAGAATCAAACAAGGACCACTTCGAGAAACAACAGTTACCTGATCATCAGTTACTGATGATCAGGTAACTACACTGTACTTATAGCTTAAGTTTACCTTAAAAATGTCTGTCCTTTCAGCCATACTATTTTCCTGTTCTCGACACAACGCTCAACCAGCGATGCTTGCCAATGGGGTATGCGTTCCCAGGAAACGAACCGGAGCCATTAATCGATTGTCACTTGACAACGTGCCCGGTTCAAGACCACTTTCACCACTATGTCAGGCTCAACTGTGGACATTCATTCCACGATGCAAGTGATAGTGATTCGAAAGATGAAAGCGATGGAGATGAAGACGATGACGAACCAGAAGAACGCCCAAGGGGGGAATCAGAGAACCAAGACGCTGACAAGTTAGACAACTCCAAATACAGGAAGAAAGTGGATGACATCAAAGCTAAGTTTGCGGAGCGCTTCCGAATTTTAGAGGAAACAAATCCAACACAGATCCTTCCAGTGTACGCGAATCACAAGCAGAAACCACCAGTGCAACCACAGACAGAGGAGCCTAGGGCCAGGGATGTACCGCAATTTCAATGTCAGGAACCAGGTTGCGGAAAGATTTGTTCACCGTCGGGAGGATTGAAGAACACATCGCCGTGATCGGCAATCATTAACTGCCAGCCATTAAAAGCACGGCTTAACTGCAAAAAAACTCATCCTCGAGAACCAAATCTTCGTTAATAAATCTCCGTTAATAAAACTGCATATATACTTAAAAAAAAAAAAAAAAAACTGCAGTTGTGAAACTCAGAAACTGTTCAAATGGCGTCGTTCAGCGGTGCTTTTTGCTGCTTCCAACAGGGCTGAAAAACGACTGCGCATGCTCTAAGTCAGATCGATTCGAGCGACGATTTTTTAATTCGTTCATTTGATCGTGGCGCCATGCGAATGTGAATTTGTTTCTCATCTGTGTCCTTCGCTTGTTTCGTCAAAGACGGATTCTAAAAGCAATTGAAATCAAAGAAATATCTTTCCCGAACATCTGGGATGTTTTTATGAGGTGGTTACTCAAAGTAAACCCAGGGAAATCCAAGTATTTGGCTGAGGTGCGGGGCGCTTCGACAGCTATCTAGGAAAACATTTCCATGGTAAGTACAGCATCAAAGCTTGTTTTATTTAAAATACGGTCTTTAAATTGAATGGTAACTTCAATGGACAATCCTCTCTTTAAATATTATTTCTTAACATGCCCGCTGAACAAAATTTTTGACCCCCAAATTACAAAAACGCTCTGAAAACTTAACTTGAAATGATTCCATTTGGCCGATTGTAAATCATACGAATGTGTTCGTTGCGGTCAATCTGTTAATGAAAGGTTCCCAAGATTGCTGGTCATTGCTAAAATATTAACTTTAATGCCTTATGTTAATACTCTTAACAGGGAAATGCCCTGCCAGTTTCCCCTGCAATGGAATTTTACATTTAATTGTAACTGTTCTAAGAACGTACTGAAAATTTTCACACTCATGAACCAAGGAGAGGAGTTTAAATGAGTGCTGGCATTCAGCAAACGCAACAGAAGCACCAGAATTCCCATGTAATTGACTGCCCAAAAGGGAAATACCACTTGAAGTAGAAATGAACACAACAGTGTTGCTGCCTAAAATAAATGTGTTGTTTGTATGTTTGTTGCCATTGGAATCTTTGTTGGCTTGTACATTAAAGGTGTACACAAACATTCATAACCCAAATAGAGCCCTAGTCTGTTATATATGTTAAAAACGCCTTTTTGCTGCTTATTTTATGGGGAACTTAATTTTGGAGGGGCTCATTGTTGGACGTACCATAATATTTGCATTTCAAAATGGGTTGTGCTTGGCAATATTAAAAGAGCTTCAACAATTTACAGTTAACAGCAGTGCATCTGAAAATGGGATTAAGGTCATGGAATTCTAATATGTCCTGAACTGGATGCGTGCATGAATTGGTTATGTTTTTAAATGCAGAATATTGACAGTTAAAAATTTAAAACATGTTTTTTCTTTTTAGGGTTGTTACCTGGTATGATTTGCCACAGTTCTGTGAAATGCTGTGGAACAGATCAAGCAAAACCTCTCCTCTTTGTCTGGCAATCAGCCACAAGTTTGGCTTACTTTGGCCATGGCAGTAGAGTGGGACAAACGACTCAATTAAGTTGCTGTGAAATCCTGATGATGCAATTGATTTGGCTGTCTGTTCAACCTCCTGGGCCATTTCAAACTTTCTGGTGTTCTATTGTAACACAGAATGCCACACTTCCACTTTTTTCTCAGTAATCACCTTCAGGAGACTGGCCTTTTTGGACCAATATTGTGGAAGGTGATTGCTCTGGTACACACAGTCGCTTAGGAAGAACAATGTTGATTTATCATAATGGCATCTTCCCCAGCATAGTTATAAAAATAATCACCACTTCAGCCATTACTTTCTTGTAGAGTTGCATGTCCCCAGTTCTAAAAGTGTTGTACTGGTAAAACACTGGCAGGGAAAAAGAACAACAAAAAAAGAAAAACACCAGGGGGATAACATGTTCAAGGAGGTGCACAGTATAGTAACAAATTCATGTTCTTTACACATAGCAAACTTTTCTAGTTCTTTAGATCGTATTAGCTGCAAAACAAGTAATGCGGCAGTGATACATAGAGATATCTGAGAGGTTTGGGCTTTGTTGCTAAAATTCCACATAAGACACTTGAATATAGTTTCTCAAAAAAAAAAACTTTAAGTGGTAAACAACATCTTCGTTTGCATTTTGGGCACACATGAAATGGCCCTTGTTCTGGTTTAACACTGATACTTGAATTCCAGCCATTTGCTATTAACTTTTGAGGATAGTACCATCCAGGCCAGTCTACAGGTAGTGGCAGAATGAAGTTCTTGGTGTATTCTTATAGTTGTGGATATTAATTTGTTGAGTATGGTACATGTTCTAAGACTGTTTTATAGTTGTCCATGCTTTTCAAATCTTGTTCAAATTCATCAATCAACAGACATGTCTCTAATGTCATAACATGTTCTGATGGTTGATATGAATAGCAAATAAAATAGGTATGTGTAAATCTACAGCTGTAAGAAAGAGATACAGAATAGCACCAAGGCTATGCTCTAAGAAATCTTACAGGGATCCCTCAAAAGGCTCCCACTCCTGAACTCTGAGTTTTTCTCGTTGCCTGAAGACCAAAGCTAGTAACCTGTGGCACCCAAGAGCTGTGAGAGCACAGCTCTGCACACTACAAAAACACCAGGAGAAAAACACAGTCAACTGCCTCTTTAAATATGTCATTAGTAAAAGAGAGGAGTCTGTCTAAATCTCATTCCACTCTGTGATTTTGTTGTTTTCTGGCTGACTGGTTTGTAATGTTTTATTTTGATGTAAGCTGTGAGTTTTAATCTTTTCATAATTTTTGACAATTGCCACCATCTGAACAGAGATGTGCACTGAAAATGTATTCTGATAATGGGTTACTGTTAAAAAGTATGACACATTTAGATCAACCTTAGTTCCTGTAGTGCTGCCTGTAGTCTTCCTGGGTCAATATTTTTCATGTATGGTGGTGATTGGTCCAGAAACTGGTTTTGCATGTGTACTAAGAAGGTGGTCATTACATCTTTAATTGAGGTGATATTGATGCTACCAAGGCAGATTTGTTCATGGCCATCTTTATTCAGAGATACTCATCTGTAAAGTGACTATGAGAATAAGAGTGCAGAAGGTACTTCCCTGATTGTGTGGTGTATGTCTGCTAAGCAAGTGCACATGTGGACAACAATAATTTTGTTTTATTCAGGTTTGTGGGTATGTGGAGTTTATGTATGTTGTTGAAGTCATCCAACGTGAGAAAAATAAAACATGTCAACTGCAGGGAGAGAAAAACAGTAAAACAATAAGTCAGAACACTTAAGTTGCTACTTTTATTTTTATTAGTGTGGGGAGAAACAAGTATGTTTTTGCTCCTGTTTAGGTTACAAAATAATTTTTAACAGTCTTTTTGTACCGCTTCTGTGACAGTAATGCCTTATTAAGTTGTTCTTTTCGGAATTACCATGTTACTTTCTTCATGCATGTGTTGTAGGTTAAAATAATTATTATTTACAGTTCAAAATTATCTCAAACTAGTTGGATTTGTGTTTTATACTCATAAAACTGAAACAGGAACTACAAATCAAAATAATTTGAAATCAATTTGACCTGAAATTCATTTTAAATTTCAACACACGTCATTTAGGCATATGCAACAGAAGTCAGTAGTGTTTAACTTGCATTCATCTCTGGGCAAAATTTTTTATGTCCTTAGGGTGCATGAGGTGCTGCTTAATCACTCCTGTGGTGATATATACATGTACACCAGTAAAGTGTCAGTGAAATGTGTATGTTTATACCCGGTGTAGTGAATCATTGTGAAATGTCAGCAGACTGACCTCATTTGCTCTCTGCAGATGTTGAGATACATGTTCTTTGTGTCCTTTACTTAAGTTTCCTTTTAACTGCTGTACTGTCCATGATGTGCTGAAAACTAGAACCTGGCCAGTGGATACACCTTGCAGGGACATGCCACAGTTGGCTGCAAACAAGCCCCTTTCCTTTTGTAGTAAAGATGTCTTTGAGACCTGTTATGGAAATCACAAGTTTGTTTGCAGTGTTACTGCAATTACCAAAAGTGTGTAAATTCTGAAAAAAAGTCTTAATAATTTCCAAATTTTTAAATTAAATATGTATGCAATGATGTGAAGTAGAGAAACCACTTTCTGATCTTGAAGCTCCTTTCTTTTCTTTGGTAAGTTACTTCCAGCAATACAGTTGAGCAATTTCTGGAAAAGCCCCGGACTATATTTTTTGGTGGACATTTTCATCTGGGATGTATAATTTCCGCTATGGAGTTGTTTGTTGAAGTTTATACAGGGCAATTTGAAAAGATTTCACTTGTTTGTTGACTGTTGATTCTAGAAAAAAAAAACCCGGTATTTATTAAATATGAGAGAAGAAAAGGAAAAGTAGATGAGATGCAATAACCTTGCATGTCTGTTAACTGTTCTTTCATCTCGGTCAGGCTAGATTAAAGGTGATTGCTATTTTCTGCCTCTTGTCTGTACAGCTCGTTCACATCGACCTCCATTTCGTTCTGGTGGGTCTTCCTTTCATCATTTTTTTTGTATACAAAATAACAGAAAAGAATGCTATTACAACGTACGGTCACTGAAAGAATAACAACATGATAGGATTAACGCTTACCTTCTTGCACTTTCTTCTGTGCATGGTAGAATTGTTTACAACTTCATTCAAATAATAGATTCGTTTACACGCGTGACAACACTTGCTGCCTGGTCGATAGTTCTGCTTTCTCTCCCCATAATTATCCAATATAGCATAAAGTCGAACTGGAATGACTGGAAGTTTTTTTGTGTGCGTGTCAAGTAGAGGCGACGAACAGTGATTGTACTGTCCCTCGATCGATCGCCGATGCCTCACGCACGTTTGAGTTCCTGCTTGTATGTTTCCAGCTCTAGCTAACCTGTTGGTAAGGGGCTTATTTCGCCTAAGCAGACTTCTTGAGCGTTTCTTGTTTTCCCAGAAAACCAACAATTTCTATAAACCGACGAGAAATGTGCGAGAAAAAGCCAACACTAAGACAACCCCGTAAGCATTTTGTCGCAACTTTCGAAACAAGTCCGCGCGGGGACCCTTTTCCACGAGAAAACAATTTTTACATAATTCCTACACCCTCTAAATTTTTGAGAAAATTTCTTTCCTCTAGGAAAATTCAAATTAAATTCTTGTCTTTTAAAGGGCATCCTTATTTTTTCACTTTAAAGCCATGGTGTTTTCCTCCCACGAAAAGCTGGGCATTTTGAATAAGCGCGCGCCCGAGCCTGCGTTTTTCGCCGCAGGTCAATGCACATGCGCTGTCGTTTTTCAGCCCTGTTGCTGCTTCCAATCCCCGCAATAAGTCAGCGGTAACCGCCCTGCGCACGCGTCCTTGAATGGCGGCCTTAGCCAATCAGCGGTTTTTGAGACCTGTCACACTATCATTGGCTGTTGCTGTGTAACATCCGCTGGATTGCCTGATTGCGGTCTTCAGAAAAACATGTCCGCTTTCCTCCGGCATTACAGGCAAAATGTTTCTTCACTTGGATCGGGGATATGATCCATTTTCTGGCGGAGATTTTGACGTAAGCACACTTTATGGAGAGATTCA
Source organism: Pachyseris speciosa (assembly GCA_016490735.1). Lineage (NCBI taxonomy): Eukaryota > Metazoa > Cnidaria > Anthozoa > Scleractinia > Pachyseridae > Pachyseris > Pachyseris speciosa. Next base: position 247,599 of record JAEMWC010000429.1, read on the forward strand.
TCTTCAGCTGAGGATAAAACATGTTTTAGTCGTCGTCATTGTCGAGGAAACATTGGAATATCACTAATGATTTCTGTTCATGGCGCAGGTGAGAAAAGATTTCTCTCGCACACTCTTGTTTTATGTTCTTTTTGATTTCAAGAGACTTTCTAAATTTAGCATCTTAAGTTTCATTAGCTTTTGGGATAAGTCATTGAGTAAACGTTTGACTTAATACCCATTGTGTGATTTTAGGGTTGTGTTTTGTTTTATAGTACTTCATTAAAGTTAACGTTGTTTTATTAAGTAGCACTTTTTGTTCAAGCTTGCCGTAAAAGCTCTGTTAAGCCCTCGTCTCTATTAACCCCCCCCCCCCCCCCCTCTCTAATTAGCCCCCTGTTTTAAGTCGGTTTTTCCAATAAGCCCCCCAGCTCTAATAAGCATCCCTCCCCCTCTTGGGACGTAATATTTTGTGATTAGTCCCTCCTATTCCATCTTATGAAATCCACTTCATGCGGCCCAGTTGCGGCAGTTGGTTTCTTTTTCAACAAATGTACACTCAAACACATAATACTGTTTGCTGCTCTGTATTAAATACTAAAGTTACTGTACTGTAGTTATCTGAGTTTTGTGCAAAAACTATTTTAAGACGAAAACGGCATGTTTAAGATTTGAAATAAGCCCCCCCCCCCCCCCCACAGGAAAATTTTCCAAAAAAACATGTATGGTTTTTGAATGGTATTTCTGCAATTCCTATTTAAAAAACCATTTATGGAAAAACAGAACACTTCCCATTATTGGTTTTGTGCACAGTAAACCATCCATGGATAACTGCTGAAAAACTTGATGGGTTTTAGCTAAAATACATATTGGTTTTAATCAAATTCCTCTTATTGGTGTTTGTCAACTAAACATCAATGGATAACCACTGAAAAACATGATGGGTTTTACCTGAAATACATTTTGGTTTTAATCAAATTCCTTTCATGGTTTTCTAGGCTTTAACATTATGGGAAATCAAAACAAACCATGTTGGTTTAAAGCGCAGACACAGGTATGTTTTTCCATCCATCAATGGTTTATTGGTCATAACCATGAATGGTTTTGTGATGGTATTTGTATAACTCCCATGTCAAACAAAATATGGAAAAACAGGAGAATACCATCCCCGATTTCATTCATTAATCCATCAAGGAAAACAAATGGGAAACATCATTTGTTTTACATAAAACACATGCTGGCTTTGAACAAATTCCTATCATGGATTTTACAGGTTTAACCAGTTGAGTGGTGGTAGTATTGTCCAATGCAAAACATTCTGTATGATAAAGGAAATTAAAACAACATATAAATTTACTTGAAATAGATGCATGTTTTAATGAATGAGTTGTCAGTAATAGGATACCCATGTTATGCGCAACGGATTATGGGATCGCCAGGGGGCAAACATTGCAAATCGCTAGAAAGAAATGTATGGCGTATGGTTGTTTCTTCGTCAAAAGCAGTGATTTTGAACAAAGAATAACGCATTTTCGCCGTGATTTTGTGAGAAGTGGAGGTGACTAATGTTGATGAGTGGAAATTGTAAGTTTCCGTGTGATTAATGCGGGAAAATATATTGATAAACACTTTGTTGCATAAGCAGGCTGTAAGAGCAGATTATGAAATCCATCCACTGAATCTGCATCAAGTAATGGTCTCGCAATAGTATGAACAGCTATAAATTTGAGGGGATTCACTCACCTTTCCAGTTGTAATTACATGTGTGCTGATATTTACAACGAGTGTAATTGGGATTATACCCGGCGGCGATGTGGGTTTGTTACAATGATCGATGGTACCCAGCTTCCTCACGTTGGTTTATTGAGATTCTACTCACCAAAAACCAAGCAGCTGCAGGATGCTTTGTCATGGTCCAGAGCTATAAATCGTGATAAAGTCAATAAGTACTAAGGTCTGCAGGTCTGCTTTAATCATTTTGTACAAGGCAGGAGACCAGGGTTGACTTACGAACGCGACTCCTGCTAGCGCTGTGTGTACATTGCGATTTCTGAAAGCGTTTATAGCGATTTGCCTTTAATATAAGAGATCAAGGGAGGTTGCTTGAATAATTTATCTTTCTGAGGGTTGGCTGATGTTGAATAAATACCACTTGTCCATATATAAGATAAGATAATGTCGTAACACACGTAATTAAAATCAAAATAATATCACCACGCATAATTACAGCTGAAAAAGCTTTATTGAGTGAATCCCCTCCAATTTATATCTGTTCGTACTATTTCGAGACCAATACTTGATGTAAATGCAGTGGATTTCATAATCTGCCTTACGCAACAAAGTGTTTATCAATAGATTTTACCGCATTAATCACACGAAAACTTACACTTTCCACGCAACGACATTAGTCACCTCCACTTCTCACAAAATCACGGCGAAAATACGTTATTCTTTGTTCAAAATCACTGCTTTTGACGAAGAAACAACTTTACGCCATACATTCCTTCTAGCGACTTACAATGTTTGCCCCCTGGCGATCCCATAATCTGTTGCGCATAACATAGGTATCCTATTACTGGCAACTCATTCATTTTCTTATCACCTGTCAAATGGTTACCTTCGTATACAACTAGCTTACAGGCTGTACATTTATTTCACAGTCACCAGTATCATGATCTGTGCATCTCTAGCCCACATCCAGTCTGGCTTAAACACGCTACCAACACCATGCTATTTGTAAATTATATTAATAAAAGACAATGGATGACACGTGTTAATATATGGGATATTTTTACTGGCCTTTCACTTCTCTAGGCTTTTCCAAGGCCACAGGCTATGCAAACTGCTGCAGCAAGCCTTCTTTGGCCAGCTTGCAAAGAGCCTTTCTGTCAATTTTTTTTTTGTGCTAAGAGAAAAAATAATAAACAAAAGCTTGGAATTTATTATAAACGATAGGAAGAAAAGAACACAAACCTAGCCATTTAAACCTCAGAAAACATGAAGACAAAGAAATCACAAACAAATTGGTGGTATCTTTGACTTCTGTATTTTTGTTCCTTCAATTGAACTTGAAGTTTTTTGGCATCTACTGTATCACTCACCTTCAATTTTTTCCCCTACTTCTTTGTTGTATGATTCCTTAATCTTTTTTTACAAACATCTTCTACTGTCCATTCAGAAGCTACACTCAAACTATTTCTTTCCATCACTGTTTTCTTTTGCAATGCTAAGAAATTCTGCATCTCAGCCTTTGCTTCGACACGAAAATCCGTAGAATGGCGCGAAAATTGGCGTGTCATGTCCAAAGATGGCTGACAAACATGTGACTTGTTCCAGTCCCTCTCGTGTTCCAACGGGTTTTACCATTAGCGGTTTTTAACAGACAACCATTATTGGATTTGATATAACCATTATTGTTATCATTGACTTGACTTCCATTCATGGAATTTAAGCATTTAAGCATTTTTTGTGGCAAGTGTCATCTACTGATAAAGGTTCAGGATTTTGCACGGGAATGATCTGAAAGATGTCGCAGTTCAGCTGGAAGGATTGTAAGTGTCTCTTCAAATTCAGTTTTGACATTATTTTTAGTTCTAGGAGCTGTTTGGAATCTATCCTAAGGAGTCTGCGCCAGTATTCAAAAATGGATATTTGTTAACTCTTGGCGCCATAGTGACACAAGCCAACCAACCTCTTTTCCTCGATTACAATGCATACAATGCATTCTCGTATGGATTTAGTCATCCGCAAGAGTTACCAGTTTCTCTTCCGCTGGCCGACCAAAAATTCAATTGCACAAATGAAATATTTAAACTCGTTGCTTTGCGGAACAACCTTGGGAGTTCATCAGCAGTGTGACCTTTCCAGAATTTATTACCGAGGTAAAATTAAACCCGAGATGAATTTACCTAGGGAAATGTATGGTGAATTTGCCCTTGGTAAATCATGTTTACCTAGGTAAAAGGTTGTAGTGTGACCACGGGTTTTGTAAGATTTTTGTAACTGTAACAATTAATATGAGGAAACAATTGAAAGCTAACTGATTGCAAAATGTTTACATGAATTTAATTTTTATTGAGGTTCATTAATAACAGGGTTTGCTCAATGAGTATCATGTTTGCATCTCCACGTGTTCAGCCAGATAGCTTTGTGTGCTAGGTTCTCATTCGTGATCTCTCCTCTCCAAATCGCTTACAGCCGGACCGGCAAACCATGCGTCGTCATCTGCCTTAGTTACCCTCCTGGTCAATTTGTCTACTGTGGTATTCCACGTGACACTTACCTTTATGCTGTCACAACAATGAAAAAAGTGATAACAGGAAATCTACAAAGCACACAAATTTGATTGAAAAGGCAGAATACTCTGTCTTATAAATGCTGAATTTCATTATGAAATACAGTCGAACCTTGATTATCCGGACCTCGATTGTCTGGATTTTTCGACTATCCAGACTTGCATAGCTGGTCCCAGTTTTTTTATGAATATTAATGAGCCATATTTAAGATCTGCAGCAAAACTTTTTCTCTTCAAATTAAGTAACGAAACTCCATTTCAAACTGAATTGTTTCACTTCAAAACACAAATCTGTACGCAGTTTGAGCTCATGTGCGCCATACTATGGCAATGTATTTCACTGAGCTCTGATTTGCTCAGGTGTTCTAATTGTTTCTAAGTGAGATTTCACGCTCCAATAGTTCAGTCATTCATTTTTAGTTTAGCTCATTGATATTCATATTTTCAATTATCCGGACTCTCGATTATCCAGACTGTTCAGCTCAGTCCCAAAGAGTCCAGATAATCAAGGTCCTACTGTAGTGCTTTTGATGTGCTTTTTATTGGCAATTTATTTCTTTGAAGGCAAGGTTTTAAAAGTGTTTCTCTTTTCATCACGCTGTTAATAGTGTTTCTAGAGCATTATCATTACGTGGTGAAACTTGATAAATAATTGATGTGAAATAATTTGTCTTCGTTCAAGTGAGTTTTTTTATTTCAAGCCATTAATTTATGGTGAAAAAAAGACTATTATTTTTATTATAAAACTTTCAAATGTCAAACATACTTACACAAACTGCTTGACAGGATTTAATGTCTGGCAAAGAAGTCTGCCTAGTGAAAATTTCGGTTTGGCTAGAGAATCAAACCTCTCATTAGCCACTGGGCTAGTAAGCTGAAAACTCAGTCTTGAGTCCTGAAATTGTCATTTGTTCAAGAAAGATCTGAGTCGAGCATACCACCAGTTGCATATTGACCCCTACGACTATCATCTCTTGGGTTGCCAGCACCATAGTCACCTCTACTTTGACACTGTTCCTCGTATCGGCCTTGGCTCCTCAATTATGATGTGCCGGACCACCACTTCTGCCGTCTCCTTTATGTACAAGAATCTTGGCTACTCTTGTACCAATTACATTGACGATTTCGGGGCGGCAGAGACTCCTACTTAATCGTCCACCGCTTTTCAGGCCTTGGGTGATCTACATGTATTATGTTGCCTTGGGTGATCTATTAGTTGCCTCAGGTTGAGTACCTCTTCCTTCTGGCTGTTTCCTAAGCATCAGTAAAATGGTCCAAGACACGCCAACATAAGGAATGAATTCATGTTGTCCCTCTGCCCAGTATTCTACATTGCCTTCTCTGCCCAGTCACCACCATCCACTGTTACTTCAGCTTGGAGGCTAGCAATCCCGACGATCCTTTCTTCTGCTTCTCTGCTGCAACCAGCCTTACTCCTGTCATGACGTCCTACTTCACTACGACTCTCAAATGACTTATCAGCAAGCTCGGCCTCACCGCTGCCTCACCACTGCAAGCTATTCTCACGCGGAGGCACAATTTTCCTGTTCCAACCAGGGGCTCCAGAACATTTGCTCCAACTGCATGGGATTGGCGCTCTGACGTTTATAAGCACTATCCATCAATACTGCTACGTGCACACTCCACGGTAGCTGACATGGCCGCAGGCCTCTGTAGGCCAAATCGTTGATTTTACAAGCTCGTTTGGTTATTCCTTTTCTTATCATTTATAATTATTATATATTGGTCAATTCTATTTTTCATTCATCTACACATTTGGGCCTATTTCTTTCAACTTCCTTGGGGCACAACATTGTCATTATTATCATTAAAATGACATTTTTGGCCCAAACGTGTCTTCTTGTTTATCACTAGTTAGTAATATCGAGTTTTGATGGTATCAAAGAGGTTAATTAATAACGGGGTTATCTCAACAAGTATCACGTCCGCATCTCCACGTGGTCAGCCAGATAGCTTTGTGTGCTAGTTTCTTGTTCATGTTTGCTTTCCCTCCCTCCCTACCAGGGGGCGCAACATTGTCATTGTTATCAATGAACAGAATTTTTCGGGCCAAATGTGTCTTCTTGTTTATCACTGGTTAGTAATATTTTGAGTTTTGATGGTATCGAATAGACAACATATCCATGTAGATGTACATACTGTATGTGTGACGTATGATAAATATCAGACTTAACTTTTTCATAACCCACTGATTATTTTTTGTGCTATTTTATTGGTTATTTTGGATCACGTGCTACAAATCAGAGGACAGGTATCAGGCAATATACCCTGCCTGCATCAATATAATTTTGTCCTCCAGTTTAAAGGATAAAACAAAGCCAGTCTTTATAAAGTTTTTTCAATTTCAAATTGAAGATTCCAATCAATGCAGTTGTTTACAGTGTATGTCATTCACAATTGTTGTCAGATCACTTTTTTTTCAACATTTTCAACTTTCAACTGCATGTGTACACTTGATATTGGGGCATGACATTGTGCCTGAAACAGTCGCTCGCGACGAAGCTTCAAAAGTTAGTCGCCAAATTGGTGACCAAAACCATTCCCTACATCCTAAATGTAGTCCTTTATGTACAATAGCCCATTTTACAGTTGTGTGTTTAGTGACCTGACCTTTGAGTAGAAGTGAGGCTGGATGTGACCTTGTTTTGATACAAACCTTTCTGTCTTTCTCATGCAAATGTGGACTAGTTAGCATGAGAACAACATGATTTACATGAGAAAAGCATTGAGGTCTGTATCAAAACAAGGTCACCCCCAGCCTTGTTTCAATTCATAGGGCAGGTCGCTGAGCATGCAATTGTAAAATGGCCTATTAAATAAACACTTGGAAACAGGCTGGTAAATTGGTGTGAACAATGAGGTTGGTAGCAAACTGACCGTCATGAACTCTACGGACTCCAAGAAGTGAATTCATCAACATCCGCCATCTTAGATTTTTCAATAGCTACATTGTGTATTGTGGATTGAAATGCCCTTTTTGCTAACAATAATTATGTCTTGTGGGCCCAGAACATTCCCCAGTTTTCCAAACCTGGCTTGCTCTTGTTATGGAGTGATTATTGATAACATGCTTTCCTTTTTCTTTTATTTCTGGAGAAAATGGCGACTAACTTTTTGGACTTGGCAACCTCTTTGAAATTTTTAGGAACCAAATGTCTCCTTGAGAAAAGAGTTAATGTCGTGCCCTGGACATGAAAATTAATTGAAGGGTTCTAAAAAAATAAACCCTTTCTGGCTTGCTGGTATATTGGAGGAGAATTTTCTTGGACAATCTATCAGCAGTGGACATTATCCTCCAATATACCAGCCACCAAAAGGGGTTCATTTACTAATTAGTCCACAGTACTTTTCATGTAACAAAAAACAGGTTTATATATGGAATGAAGGAAGCTTTCATGTGACCACCTCAGCTTTAATTGGTACAGGATTGGGTGAGGCAAGATAAGACACGACATCATTTTATTTACATTGACCCTTATTACATCACATTAAAATATATTTGTGTATTTAGTTAATTTACAGTTTTATTAAGGTATTAATAGGAAAAGCTAAATATAAAGTATTTGTGGGGTAACTGCCTAGCACTTAAGTGAACCGCACAGTTTTCTAGTTAAACACTAGTCTTGTTTCATTACATTTTTTCAAGGCATTTCTAATGTTATCTGACTGTATATTATTTATTTAGTAATTAAGTTTAATTGACTCTAAAGGGAAACATCATGGCTAGACTGCTTGCAGTCGGTTTTTGTCTCGAATTTCTCTCTTGAACTCTCCTGCTCACCAGAAAAAAAAATGGGTCGAGAAGGATTGGGACGAGACAGGAGGCGCGCGCTCCAATCCCTTTCATGTGAACCGCGTTGTTTGTGAAAGTGTGTGCGAGGATGAGAACTCGACAAATTTTAGAGAAAAGGTGGGCTGCTAGCAGTCTACGTCATGGCAGTTCAGTATTAAAAGTATGCTCCTATATTCATTCCAGTAATGACTACTGTGTTTACTCACTTACTTACATTGCCACATTGAATAGTAATGTACAAAACCTGTCTTAATATTTCAGTGGGAAATGTAAAAGAAGATTCAGATCGTTTGATGTCAGCAGAAACAGGTAATTTCTCCCCATAATTTTATGCTTGTATTATATGTATGTATACTGCTCTTTTATGTTAATTGATTTCAAGGGTCTACAGTGTACAATATAACTTGATTTTGATGAATTGTGATTGCATATTTTCAGATTATACAAGTGGACCAGCCTATGACCTGCAGTTGTTGAGGAGGCTGCATGATGGCAGTCCATGACTTTCCACAAAGACTTCCATTTCTATGCTTACATGCGCAAGAAGTAAGTGCATTTTATGTTATTATATTAATGTGATAGGTTAAATTTGATCTCAGGTTATTTTTCATTTAACCGAGGTTAAAATGAAATTCCTTTGTCTTCTCATGAATAATTAGGGTTAGAAGACAAAGGAAATTCATTTTGACCTACAGTAGGTTAAATCAAATACCACCTGAGATCAAACTTAACCTGTAACATAAACAATATTTATACATTTAATACCACTACACCAGGTCGCTGAGCATGCAATTGTAAAATGGCCTATTAAATAAACACTTGGAAACAGGCTGGTAAATTGGTGTGAACAATGAGGTTGGTAGCAAACTGACCGTCATGAACTCTACGGACTCCAAGAAGTGAATTCATCAACATCCGCCATCTTAGATTTTTCAATAGCTACATTGTGTATTGTGGATTGAAATGCCCTTTTTGCTAACAATAATTATGTCTTGTGGGCCCAGAACATTCCCCAGTTTTCCAAACCTGGCTTGCTCTTGTTATGGAGTGATTATTGATAACATGCTTTCCTTTTTCTTTTATTTCTGGAGAAAATGGCGACTAACTTTTTGGACTTGGCAACCTCTTTGAAATTTTTAGGAACCAAATGTCTCCTTGAGAAAAGAGTTAATGTCGTGCCCTGGACATGAAAATTAATTGAAGGGTTCTAAAAAAATAAACCCTTTCTGGCTTGCTGGTATATTGGAGGAGAATTTTCTTGGACAATCTATCAGCAGTGGACATTATCCTCCAATATACCAGCCACCAAAAGGGGTTCATTTACTAATTAGTCCACAGTACTTTTCATGTAACAAAAAACAGGTTTATATATGGAATGAAGGAAGCTTTCATGTGACCACCTCAGCTTTAATTGGTACAGGATTGGGTGAGGCAAGATAAGACACGACATCATTTTATTTACATTGACCCTTATTACATCACATTAAAATATATTTGTGTATTTAGTTAATTTACAGTTTTATTAAGGTATTAATAGGAAAAGCTAAATATAAAGTATTTGTGGGGTAACTGCCTAGCACTTAAGTGAACCGCACAGTTTTCTAGTTAAACACTAGTCTTGTTTCATTACATTTTTTCAAGGCATTTCTAATGTTATCTGACTGTATATTATTTATTTAGTAATTAAGTTTAATTGACTCTAAAGGGAAACATCATGGCTAGACTGCTTGCAGTCGGTTTTTGTCTCGAATTTCTCTCTTGAACTCTCCTGCTCACCAGAAAAAAAATGGGCCGAGAAGGATTGGGACGAGACAGGAGGCGCGCGCTCCAATCCCTTTCATATGAACCGCGTTGTTTGTGAAAGTGTGTGCGAGGATGAGAACTCGACAAATTTTAGAGAAAAGGTGGGCTGCTAGCAGTCTACGTCATGGCAGTTCAGTATTAAAAGTATGCTCCTATATTCATTCCAGTAATGACTACTGTGTTTACTCACTTACTTACATTGCCACATTGAATAGTAATGTACAAAACCTGTCTTAATATTTCAGTGGGAAATGTAAAAGAAGATTCAGATCGTTTGATGTCAGCAGAAACAGGTAATTTCTCCCATAATTTTATGCTTGTATTATATGTATGTATACTGCTCTTTTATGTTAATTGATTTCAAGGGTCTACAGTGTACAATATAACTTGATTTTGATGAATTGTGATTGCATATTTTCAGATTATACAAGTGGACCAGCCTATGACCTGCAGTTGTTGAGGAGGCTGCATGATGGCAGTCCATGACTTTCCACAAAGACTTCCATTTCTATGCTTACATGCGCAAGAAGTAAGTGCATTTTATGTTATTATATTAATGTGATAGGTTAAATTTGATCTCAGGTTATTTTTCATTTAACCGAGGTTAAAATGAAATTCCTTTGTCTTCTCATGAATAATTAGGGTTAGAAGACAAAGGAAATTCATTTTGACCTACAGTAGGTTAAATCAAATACCACCTGAGATCAAACTTAACCTGTAACATAAACAATATTTATACATTTAATACCACTACACCAGGTCTCTTTTAATTGTGTTTTGTCATCTCAAACTAGAAAGAATATTTAATAGCTTAAGTACAGTGTATCGTGCTTACCAAAAAAATCATAAAATAAATTAAAAATCAATAGAAAGCTATTCCACATAATTGTAGCACTTTTAAAATGAAACTGAAAAAAAAGTTGCCAAGGAATTTTCCATTCAATTATAATTATATAGACTAAAAATTGTTTGATTGTACAGTTTAAATCAGAATGTGCGCACAATGTCCCTGTTCAGTAATGTGGCAGGGCTAGGTGTTAATTGGATAGGAAGAAATATGTAGGGATGAACTAAAACATTGTTGTAAAATGCAAGAAATTAAAAAAAGACCTTGTAACTGAACAAAACTGTAAGCTTAGTAGTTACCTCAGAGTTATTTTTAAATTAGCCAAATACATACACTGTAGAGGTTGCCCAAATCCCACGAATATGTTTGATGTATAAAACAAAACATTATTACAAAAACATTTTATCTAATTATGTAATCCAAATAGATATAAAATGAAGCTAGGCTTTTGGGAACAGGTGGTGATGCAGCCCTGATTGCCTGGCCTGATCCACCCAACCCTGATATGTGTGACCTGGCAGTTGCAGATCTACACCACATCACTTGGAACTACATCTCCTACTCCTTTCAATCAGTGTGCTGGGTGAGTTATTTTAGTCGTTCCCTTCCAGTTTTATGTGTGTGGGTGAGGGAGCCACAAGGCTGATGGTTTAACATCACTGCCCAAAGATGTGATCATCTGAACTGCGCTGCAGCTATTGATGAGCATACAGCCAGCATGATCCTACCAAATAATTTTTTAAGCCCCATGTGGTTTGTGGTCCAGTTTGGGGTTTGAACAATGACCTATCCCACTCAGCAGTCCGGTTTGCAGTACCAATTACGTTAATGAGACAGCAGAAAATGATTTGTGATTCAATGACTATGGCAATCTTGTACCCAGTTGGTCACCAGGAGAGACTCTGGGGTAATGGGAAAAATTCAAATTATTTGATTGGCTGGCCTGTAACGGCTTCCATTGTTTTACCCCAGATTTTCTTGGAAAATGGTGGTCCATTATCCCAGAGTCTCTCCAGGACTGTCCACCCACTGACCAAACAACTTGAGGACTCTGGGTACGAGATTGTGACTATGGTGTAATGGACTTCAGATTAAAGTAATAATGAGTGATAATTTGATGTCCAGGAATTAAAGGAAATGGACAAATATTTACACTGCAGTCTTGTGTCTGCAATATTTTTCTTTATCCTCAAGGTGCGAATGCAGAGCCATGCTGATTGCACCCCAGTGGTACTTACACAATATAGGCCAACACAAGAGGCCATGCACATTTTAAGGTAAGAACTAAAATTTATATAGAGAAACTCTCACTGACAGCATCTACATGTATTGAGTGGTTTCAGTAAGCACCAACATCCGACAAAAAGCGTCGGCTACTTTGATCAGAGATGTTGGCTGCCTTTTCCCTAAATTGAAGTACACTGTAAATTAAAGAACGATTTTCTATTTTTTCTTAATACCATCACCTACTCTACTCCTACTTGCTGCCTACTTCAAATTTTATTGAAACCCCTGTCTATTGCAGGAGTCAGCCAAGTTCTTTCACACCTTAACACCATGAATATCTGTCTGTCAGAGGACTGCAGATATAAAGCAATTAACAGAGCATTCTTACCGTAAAAGCTCTATTAAGCCCCCCGTCTCTAATAACCTCCCCTCTCTAATAAGCCCCCCATTTTTAAGTCGGTTTTTGTAATAAGTCCCCCTCCCCCTTTAGGACACGAGATTTTGCAGATAGTCCCTCCTATACCCTCTTACGAAATCCACTTCATGGACCAGTGGGTTTGTTTTTAAACAAATATATACATGTACTCGAACACATAATACTGTTTGCTGCTCTTCATTAAATAATAGTTTCTCTGCAATTGTAAGAGTTTTGTACAAAAATTCTTTGAAGATGAAAACAGTGTGTTTAAGATTTGAAATAAGCCTTCCCCCCCCCCCTTCTCTATTAATCCCCCTCTCTAATAAGCCCCCCATTAATGTGGCCTGCAATTCAATAAACCCCCTGGGGGCTTAATAGACCTTTTACGGTATATGTATAATTTAAGGAACTTAATATGGCTAATCAAGCAGCAGAAATATTAATAGTTTGAGATGTAGCTTTCTACATCTGAACATCAATCCATTTACAAAATTTAACTGCTGAATTAATAACAGCAAGTTTATATGTCTTGACTCAAGCAGCAGAAATATTAATAGTTTGAGATGTAGCTTTCTACATCTGAACATCAATCCATTTACAAAATTTAACTGCTGAATTAATAACATAGCAAGTTTATGTCTTGACTTTTTTTTCCATTTTAAACAATGTAAGGTCAGTGATGACACCAATGGCACTTCTGCCACTGCCCCATCAGTGTTACATTCATATAACACTGCAAGGGAGTTCTTTTGATGATAAGGGTAAGTTGTGATGTACATTTGAGATAATTCATGTTGTCCATATAAAAGAAGATACACTGGTAAGGAACTACGTTGGTGTACCCTCTGATTAACCATATGCATGTCAGTCATGCAGTGCTCACCATTCAGGTTGTTAAGAGCTGGATATACAGTGCATGAAACAGTATCTAATTATGGCCATGTGAATGAATTTGAAGTCTGCTCAATTCTACCTTAATAGTCACATACATGTAGCATGCATGACTTACATTTTTTGTTAGTACCACTTTGTTACCTTGAGTTTATGAGTTTTGCATTCTGACAGCGGACAATTGAAACCATATTAAATCATATTAAATAATGCAGTAAAACTCACACTATTGGCCATCTCTGCACAGCAGCCACCTTAATTTCAACACTGAATGGCATTTGCTGTTCACTACTAATTGTCCACCACACACATCCTGTAATCTCTACCTTCTATAGTCTGTGGTATTTTTTCAATGTTATTGCTTTGTATAAAATTAAGTGTGAAATAAATAAACTGAACTGAATGGCATTATATTATCATGTATTATTATTTTTGTCCTGGTGGATTCCGATACTGTTCATTCGTATGTCAACCTCTCAACGGCCACTTCTCCACAACAGCTGAATGGCACCAACAAAACACATCCCAGCTGCCATTAAGTACATGTAACTTGACCATTAATGGCCAGGTTAATTAACATTTTTTATTGTACATAGCAGCTCAATCTACATGCAAGTAAAGTTAAACTTAGTACATCTTGTTTTGTTTTGTTTTTTACAATTATTTTTCATTCTGAACAGTTATCTTTGTTTTATTGATACATAGATATTTTGATTTTGTTATGTAATTATATTCTACTGACAATACATGTAAGTGTCAGTTTTGAGATAAAAATGCTGTGCCTCCCCCCACCCATCCCCCCCCCCCAAAAAAATGGTTTCTTATTACACCCCTACCACCCCATAATGGAAATGTCTACAATGGCCACATTCCTCTGTCCCCAAGAAGTTTCAACTGTATGTATACACACTTTTTCTTTGAAATGACAATAATTGTGAACATGCAATGTTCCTAATTTCCCTTTATAGTTTGTGGCAAACATATTAAGCCATCTGGAAATATTAATGCAGTGGAATTCTACATTATGCACCCCACCATATCATCACAAAGGATGCTTACATGTAATATATTGACAGGTGGGCAAACTAGTGTATTTGTGGCTTCCTGTGAGTAGGCACTCACTTCACCCTTTTTCTGAGGGCCAATCTTGTGTCTCGACTTGCCTAAATGTTCACTTCTGAAAATAATTCTGGGTAACACAGCCACACTATAGTCAAACATCACATGATTTGATCTATGGGATCACCAGTTAAGCTTTCATTAGAAAAAGGAAGGATGGAAGGAACTACAGTCCATGGATTTCTTGAAAAACACTCCCCAGGCATTGACTTGTCTTGTCCTGTTTGCCTATTTAGATACCCATTTGTTGATCTTTTTAACTCAGCCATCAAGGCTTTTCTCAAGGATAATCAATCACAGTTTTAATGATTTTAATTTATTTTCAGGATAGGAGATGGAATTTTTGCTGCAATTGAACCAGGCCACACAAGATGCCTGTGAAGCTGCACAGGCAGTGCAAGCACATACACTAGGTAAGAGCCAGGACTTCATGGTTACACTGTATCTGTCACTGCTGCCACTGACCCATGTATGTAAAGCAGAGATACAACCTGTACCTAATTGTTGCAACCACCAAACCTGTCCCCAACAGTTGTTGTCACCAATAGAAGTCATTTAATTTTCATAAACATCAACAATGATGAGCCAGTATTCGTTGTTTAAGTATGGGTGAATATATGTAGTGAAATTTAATTAAACGTCAAACAATTTTATGTACAATTTACAATTATATTAAATTGCTGTAGACTAAAACTACCAGTAGATTTGATAATACATTGTCCACTTTTCTGTCTTTTTGTTTCAATAATGGTTTGAAACATCAGTTCAGTATTGTTTTAAGACATATTAACATCTACACAGGGATCTGATGCAGCGAAACATAGAACTGTGAAGACAGCAGGATCAAGAATACTTAGAATCTGTAAGTGATCACACAGCAACATTTTAATAAGTCCATCTCCTGTACTTGCTGGTTGTGCTTATGTATTATTTCTGGTTGATTGAGTTCCATTGAAAGCTGAAAATGCATTGGAAATTTTAAGTATGCAATTATATTGTTTGGTTTTATCAAATGAAAGCAGAAGGTGGAGACCAGGTAAAATCAGACACAGTCTGCATCCCTTGCCTCTGTTTGATGGCAATTAATCTGTAATTGCTATTAAAGAACAGCCACGCTATCATCTTCGTTCAGCTAGCGGTTTTTTCTTAAAGTATCCCAGTTTAAAACTGAAAAAGACTTTAGGGGATCGTGCTTTTTCATCTGCGGCCCCTAATTTATGGAACAATCTGCCCCTTCATATCCACCTTGAGGACAATTTTGAACATTTTAAATCCTTACTTAAAACGCATCTTTTTAGACTAGCTTTTGATATGTAATGTTTTTTTAACCTACTACTGGTATGTAATATATTTAGTGTTTTATTTAATTTTTAGCGTTGTCTACTTTTTAGGCTTAATTATTATGCTCATTTTAGCTTTTATTTTTACTTACTTTTAATATTTAAGCATCAGTTGGTACGCGCTCTTGATCATATTTGCATGGAAGGGGCGCATTATAAATTTTTTAATTATTATTATTATTATTATTATTATTATTATTATTATTATTATTAATTAGACTTGACAATTGAGGTGTTGAGTTGATTTCCTGGCATACCAAAAAATTCTAGTTATCCACCAATACTATTAATGCCCTAACAATCATTTTAGGAACAACTGGACAGAGACATACTAGAAAGAAATGAGAACAAGGTAATGGCAGTGTTGGCTTTTTGTGTCATTATTGTTTAGGGAGGGGAGGAGGGCTTTTGAGGCTTTTCGTATAATGCCTCTTTCCATATAGGTCATTTTGGAGTTATGCAGGGAACTGGGGTGAGTTTCAAATTTTAGCCCTTTAACCCCTAAAGGGTCTCACTTTGACGAGTAGAATCGTCTCCCTTTAAAGAGAGTAAAATCTTTTTAAGTCACTCTTGGGAGTGAAAGTGTTAAGCAATCAATAAATTGACACCATCACATAAAAGATAACATTGAGATTGGCCATTTGTCCAAGTTTGATGCTTTTTAGGTTGAACAGAAATCAAGTTATGAACTTTAAAGCATTTTCAGAATCCATACAAATGTCTCTAATTTCGAGACTAAGTCCCCCAAAACCACATAAACTCTTAACATTTTATATGATTTGTGTGATATTCATAAAAATGGGCAAACAAAGTGATTTTGACCTCACTTATTTCTAAATAGTAGGTGCATGACGAGAATTTACAGTTGTCACAAATCTGAAAAATATTTAAAGAGTTTATGTGGTCTTTGGGGACACAGCCTCAAATTTAGAGACATTTGTATGGATTTTGAACTATGTTTTCAAGTCCATAACTTTATAATGGTCTCTGTTCAACCTAAAAGCACCAAATTTGGACAAATGGCCAATCTCAACGGTATCTTTCATGTGATGGTGTTAATTTATCGATGGGTTAAAATTTGAAACTCGCCCCAGTTCCTTCTGAATTGTGCTATTAATTTTAGTATCCTTTGCCAATCTTGTTTAAAATTCTGTCAAACTTGGTATGAACACTGTCTTGTGTGTCAAAAAGGGGGGGGAGTGAGGAAAGTGGGGATAATTTATGCACATATCAATGTTAAGCTGCAGGGAGTGGGGGGGGGGGGGGGGGGGCTTGGCATAGGTGGGGGCTTTGACATAAGAAGTTTGCCCATGGTAGGGAATTTTGATCATTGATTGAGTCCTGTGGGTCGGGGCATTTGACGTTTACTGTTAGTGGCCTGGGGTCCACTGACGCCACCTTGGATTTTGGGCACTGAGAGAAATGGTTAGGATCTGTGTCCTTTTGTAGCTAACAGAGACAAATAAGCTTTGTAGCTAACAGAGAAAAATAAAAATACAATACAATACAGAGACCATCTGGCTCTACTTAGCGCTAAGATATTGTGCTTGATTACACTGTGGTAGTCTTTTAGTTTGTAAATTTATGAGATACCTTTTTTATGTGTGGTTGATCACATGGGCTGATTAGCCACAAAGTATCAATAAAGTGATTTAAAAAACAAAAACTTTAACTACCTTGTAATCAAATGTAAAAGCCAATACAGATATGTCATGTTCAGGTTTTGTTCATGCGCGATTCATGGCCACTTTAGGACATAGCAATAACAGTACTGTTGAAAAGCAGAAAGGTTTTAGGAACTGATAGCAATGTTGGGAGTTGAGCACACTGTAGGCTTGTTGATGCAAGTATAAATAATGGCCATTAATTGCTCAAAGAAACAAAACTGATCTTGTTCCTGAGGAGAACTGTACCAGAATTACACCGTTTTGTTGTCTCGCTCAGGAGTACAAGTTAATTTACTTTTATGGACATTATTTTTTTTGCTAGTAAAAAGAAGCTACATTTTGAACAGTTTGCTATCGGTTTTTTTTTTTTTTGGTGAATTAATGCCTTTTTTCTGCAAGGGGACGGTGGTTGGGAATTTGTAATTTGTTTTGTCAATCGATAGCAACCCTGGTGTCGGGCATTTGAACAGAAAGAAATGATGCAAGGTCAAATCCCCCGCCTATGCCCAACCTCCCCCCTGCAGCGTAACATTGATAGATGCATTACGTGTATTATATGCGAGTGAGTTTACACATCTGTGTCTTAAGGAGAGCAACGCCTTTTTTTCAGCGAACTTAATAAATTATAGTTCAGACAATGAGAACAATGAAACTTGTCCCGCATCACTAACTCGTGAATGAAAGTTAGTGTTCGGTAGTCTAGGCGTTTCAAAATAGGAAATGTGACTGGTTATAACTATGGTAAGACGGTGTCACATACTGCTGTGCACGCAACTTCCAGTAGCTTTCAAGGTAACAATCCTGATCAACTGTATTTTGGTGGATGTCTACTTTCCCTGTAAGGAACACTGTAGAGACCCTATCGCCATTTCTTTTTTCAAATGCAAGCAACAGCTTAAAGATTAAAGTACAGTCAATATGATATGCATCAGAATTGTTTTGTACGTTTATTGTAGGCTTCAACAAGTGGAGAATGTTCTGAAGAGTATTTAACAGCTGATGAGAAAGAAGTCGATACTGAAGATGTACGTACCTTCTTAATAAAGGACAACCTTGCGCGTTCTCGAGAGCACACCAGTAGCTGCGACAATAGAGAAAAATGGATATGCCCTGCGCGAAAGTAGTAACTCTTACATTGACCATGTAGAAAAATAGCGACAATAACTTCGATAAAACGTCGCGTCAGCATTATCTTTAAAATTATATTAGGTACAATTTAGTCATGTTCGAAACTACTTTATCTCAAAGAAATTCCTAAAATTTTGAACAGTTTCCTTTTTCAGTCAAAATTCACGTTACACTTGCGCGTATCATAAACAGTGTACATGTACGAAAATGTAAAGCTTGTGGGATGTGGCTGGAGTAACAAAGATACCTCACAAACTAATGTGATCTGGTGGGCTGAAGCCACTCTTTGGGCACTAAGGCCACATGGCAGCGGGCATTACCCCTTAAATCTACCAAATCAAAGATGTGACCTTGTTAGGCCTCATCAGCATGGCATAGCTAATACTCAGGCTCAAGTACCCACATATCAATAAAACAAGCAATGAAAATGTAAAGTTTGTGGGATGTGGCTGGAGTGACAAGGATACCTCACAAAGTAATGTGATCTGGTAGGCTGAAACCACTCTTTTGGCACTAAGGCCACGTACGAACCACTTCATGTTTTTCACATTTCCTTACAATATCATTTGTGCCTCGAGTTTGTGAATAGGTGCAGTGTTGATCAAGGCAGTCATAATTGTCAAGCATTTCTTTTTCAGGTTCGACAAAAGAGAATACGTGCCTTCAGTAAACAGGTAAAAACTGAATCCCTTGTCATTTTCAAGATGGGTATCATTTTTTGGTTTCTCTTTGCAAATCAAATGCATAGGACCATCAGCCATAGGGCGAACGTGAACGTTTTTAAACTACAACTGTATTCCATTTCTGGTCTGCAAGAGCAGCATGAGCAGAATGAACGGAATGAAAAGGATGCTGTTTACACGGAATACACGTTCTTTGGAGAAAAAACATACCTGGACTTCAAACAGGTTAAACTAAAGTCAGGTCCAGTTCTTACTTCAACACAAAAACTATTCATTTTTCCGAATACAGGTTCTTTTGGAAAACCTCATTCCACTTATCTCCTTATTCCTAATCAGAAATTGAATAAGCTCAACACTTCCAAAGCAATTCACGCTTATAATTAATTTACTGGATTTGCTATTAAATTAAGGTATCGACAGCCTGGTATTACATGATACACACTTGCACTGAGCTATTTTACAGTTGGAAGCCATTTCAGTATTAATAGGGAGTTTACCCAGTACTACCCAGCCGTTTTTTTTTGTTTTGTTATGTTTTTCATTTGTAATTTAAATGCCGTAGTTTGTGTGACATTTAACCTGATTGAAGCTTTCAGTTCCAGTGTCCTGCTGACAAACGTCCAAGGACAGACGACGGAGAACACAACAACGACAGTGGAACGGTATAAGTTATAATTCGTCCGTCATATGCTTGCATAGGATCAGTTGTCAACAGACTACGCGCATTTTCCTCGCTGTAACTGTGATAGCTTGTTTGATAACTTGGAAATCGCGCCTTGAAACGCTTGGTTGAACTTGTTTTTCCTGCTAAATCCTTTGAGTGAAAAAGTCGTGAATATTTGTTATTTCTAGACTTAGGGCACTAACAAACACCTGTCCATTTTTTACAGATAACTTTCAATACATCTTTAAGGTTCACGCAACTTGAACTGCGCATGCCATTGTCAGTGGTTTTCATGATTTTCTAGTTTTAAATAGGAAATGGAAATAAGTTAGCCAAGCCCTTCATCTGTTATCGAAAGAAACTGCTCAGCATGAATTGGTATGAATAGTACTTTCTCAGCCCAAGCTAATTTACGAAATTTTCTTGTAATACCTGTGCTAGCCAAAAGGAGATTCTTAAATAAAACCAAGAGCAAGAATGACGTGGATAAGATAACTTGAAAAAACATTTGAAACACAATTATACGGCACAAAATCTAAGAATATGGACAGTGCAGAAATTTCCCAATTTTAAACATTTTGCATCACAGAGAGAATGGCAGTCATGGAAGTAACTGTAAAATTGCCATTTTTCAACTTCTGCCCTTTTCCGAAGGAAAAGCATTTCAGAATAAATACCAGTTGATGGCCTATAACAGTTCCATTTCCGATCAAAAGGCAGTGATTTGGTGAATAAATAGGGAACCAGGACTTGCTTTCAAAATTGACTGATTTCGAAAATGGCCTCGTTGGGAAAAACAAATTTAATATATCAACTAAAAAAAAAAAGGTTTCTACAGTTTTCAATCATATGAGTTATAAGAAATTTACATTCCTGTTCCACTATAATGTTATCCGTTAGTCTTCTGATGAACATGTTTATTTGAGGGAGAAGAGGTTATGGTCTGATAACAGCCCACCCCCAAGAAAAAAAAACCTCAGAGTGAACAAATAGCAGTTGCATGCACAACTAAAACTTGCGCATGCAATCTTTGATTTCCATGATGTTGCAGTTAAAAAATTAATAGGTCCCGAAAGGAAATAAGTTAGGCAAGACCTTCACTTGTAACGTTCTAGTTTAAAAATAACCCCAGTTAGTTGTTAACTAAAATATAGCCATAAGCTTGGACTTATTGTGCTGGAAAATTCCTCGCTCCCTCGCTCAATGTTGGAAATCAACCTTGATAGAGGCCACGTTAAACGGGAGTGCTGGGGATATCTTCCATACACAAGTGGCCTAGGCTATACCTTAATTACAAAGTAACACGTAAAAGGTATGTAGTTTTGTGATTGGTAAAACAATAAAACACATTTTAAAGCGTGTTTGTTGATGTTGTAATGACCACCGTTTTGACATCCTTCAGCGTCAGGATTCTCTCAAACTTGAAACTCACATTTCTATAGAGGTTCATTAAGTAATGCGTTATATATGGGAAATTCTCAATCCGTTTCACTCCAAAAAAGTGGGATATTGTCCGCCAAAATAATATTTTTTTCGCTTAAATAAATCTTTGTACTTGTTAGAAAAGCATTGCGCCTTTTTGTGTCTTTTTAAAACAAATCTCGAACTTATGGACCGCAAAAGTTACGAAATCTAGCCATCATCTGTCCCACGACCGAGCTAGTAAGGGCCATGGGTCTATTCCTGATTTGACGTCACAAACTGATTTGAATCGCTGCAAGTCTTTGTAAACATGCATGCAAATCAGTTTGTTACGTCAAATTAGGAATAGACCCATGACCCTTAACTAGCTCGCGCTCGGTCGTGGCACAGATAATGGCCAGATTTCGTAACTTTTACAGGCTATAAAAAGTCCAGATTTGTTTTAAAAAGGCGCAATGCATTTCGAACAGGTGCAAACACCGTCCCCAAACACCGTGTAGACTAAACTATACTTCGAAAGTGCGGACTATAACACCCAGTGAATTGCAAGAAGTTAGACTACAGTAACCCCCAAAAACGATTTAAAGTGCGAAATGTCGCGTGGACTGTAAGAGGGCTTAATGTAGGGACTGTAACAGCTAACAGTGCAGGATGTAAGAGTACTCACAGTGGGGACTGTACGAGTGCTTATGCTGGATCATTATCAGCATCTGAGCAAAGTCCTCTATGTAAAAGTGTTACTTAAAAATTACAAAAAAGTCCCGGATCAATATCAGCATCTGGGAACAGACCTCTTATTAAAACTGTGTTATAATTATCTAAAACTGCTCTATATGATTAGTCTTAAATACTTTTAAAATTACAATGAAAGTGCCCTTTGTAAGTTTGATCTCCAAAAATCCCTTATGTAATTCACCGTTAAAGTGCGCACTTTAAGAGGCCTTAAAGTTCACACGTAGACTCGTTACAGTGCGTAGTTTAAGAGTCTTACATTGCGAAATTTAAGAGGCCTCACAGTGCTCAATTTAAGACTCCGTACAGTGCGCAATTTAAGACACCTTACAGTGTCCTTATTACTCAGTGCGCAATTTTAAGAATGCTTACAGTGTGCAATTTAAGACTTAAAGTACCCAATTTAAGACTCCTTAAATTGTGCAATTTAAGAATCTTTACAGTGCACAATGACTCCTTAAAGTGTGCGATTTAAGACTCCTTAAACTGTGCAATGTAAAACTGCTTACAGTGCGCAATTTACGACTCCTTAAATTGTGCAATTTAAGAATCTTTACAGTGCGCAATTTAAGACTCCTTAAATTTAATATTCCTAACAGTGCGCAATTTAAAAGTCCTTACAGTGCGCAATTTAAGACTTTTTAAAGTGCACAGTTTAAGAGTCATTAAAGTGTGCAATTTAAGACTCCTTACAGTGTGCAATTTAAGTCTCCTTACAGTGTGCAGTTGAAGACTCCTTAAACACGAGGACGCGCTATATAAGAAGCGGTACCTAAGGTACGTTCGGATCATTTGTCAATCAACCGTCGAACCATACAGAACTCCGAGAAAATTTGCAATAAAAGACCGCTTCTGAGCAACAAGTTTATAGTATTTTGTGTCTTTCTTGTTTTCGAGCTCCTCAGTGACTTTTATCGCCATGGCCGGAAGAATATGTGGAGGTGTGTATGTTCTGGAACTGGCATGCCAATGTTTGAACGTTTCGATTTGTGGCCCCAATTTTGAAATAGTTTGTGGCCCTAATTTGGAAATAGTTTGCTTACGCCATCACACAATGGCGACAGTAAAACTAAAATGCAAATGAAATAGGGGGGAGCTTTTCCTTTTATAGCGCGTCTTCGTGTTTAAACTGCAAGTCTCCTTGAAGTGAGCAATTTAAGACTAATGGAAGAGCAAACTTTTAAGACTCGTTTTAATTGTGAGCAGTGATTTAATACCCGTTATTAAATGAGAAGTGTAATACTGCTCTAACTTCAAGTTCCTGCTGTGGGGCTTAAGTTTGAACCTCGCTACCGCTGTTCGAGTAAAGGTTGATATTTATTTAAACAAAAAAAAGTGACAAAGTAATGATTTTTGTTAAAAACGTCTTTTAACAACGTGGTCAAAGTAGTTCTCTGAATCAAAGTACAGTTTTCAGGAATTTTCAAGAACAGATGTTTTTCTAATGCAGGATATTGCCTTTAGATACAACAAAATCACAATGCATGCTTATGATAGAAAACGTTTCATAAACATATTTTTATTCGTTAGGCAGCCAGACTCCTGAGATGACTGGCGTATTCAACCGATTGTAATGTTTCGCTTTGACTATCATCAATCGTTGTTAATAGTACATCCCAAACGGAAATTCTCTAGCATTCTCAATGTTTTTTGTTTTGATGGTTTTATTAACAATTTTTCGATGTCTTCTAACAGTACACTGTAGGGGCCTGTTTACATAGAGGTAGGGTGAGCCGGATGACCGGGCTACCCAGCCAGCCGGTACAAAGCTAGCCCACATAGAAGGGTACCCCGGGAAAGAAGACGAGGTACCTAGAGAAGGCGGGTTACCCTGTCTAGCATGTAAGCGCTTCAATGCGTTTTATAAAGAAACGTATCCAAAGTCGATTCTCTCAAGGTAGCTCGGTTAGCCTCTCTGATCTCTATGTAAAGAGGCACTTAGGCCGTATCTTGCTTGAGGAGGAACCTTTCTAAACGTTACCTACAAGAAAAAAATTGCCATACAGCTGTTTTCTATTTTGTGCAACCTGGTTTGAAAAAAGTTTTGGTAAAGTGATGACCCAAGATAATAAAAAGTCATGAAACCATGGCAAGCTTGTTATTTAATCATGCTACACATGTTATTTTGCTCAGTTTTATTACCACCCCTGGTTAGTTGCAACGTTATCGGTTGTCATAAATCAGCATCTGCAATCTTCCTATTAATTAAACTGGCAAGAAAAGCGCCACCTCTGCGGTATCCACCACTGTATCATCCAAGACATCACTAGTGGCATCCTGCAAATGAACGTAAAGCTTTTTGTATGGAAATTTAGGAGTATGCAATGTGGTCGGTAACATGAGCACCCTTCTGTGTTTTTTTTTTCTGTGTTTGTTTGTTTGGTCTGCTTACATGACCTCCTTCAAAGAAACTTTAAGTAATACATAAAATATGAGCGGGAGACCTTTATGGGCATTTAAAACGGAGAGCCGCATAAAGGTCGGACGCGAATATTTTATGTTACTTGTGAAATGAAACAATAGATTGTGTTTGTCGTGTTTGTAATGTTAATCTGTAGAGATCTGTATCAAAGTTAATGCATACTAATTAGCGGAGCAGGACACCCTTATGAAAGTTAATAATTTTTATTGGGGCTTAGAGAGGTTTACATGTGACTCAAATACTACCCGTAGAGTGGTCGTTAGTCTTATGAATTATTAATGAATTTTACAGTTGATGGTCAAAAACCTGGTTGAGCCTCGTTCCAGACCGCAGTGGAATTGAAAGAACAGCTACTCAGGACTGAGATACCAGAATATGTAAAATATGTAATCCATCTTAACTTCTCTTCATAACTGTGAGTCGTTCTGCAGCTGACTTGACCTATGTATACAAGTCAATCACTTGTAGTTAGAAATTTCATCCTATTTACAAGTCGTTAATTGGTTAAGCAGGAGTGCTCGATGGAGCCGATCTGCAAAATAACCGCTCTGCAGGGTAGGTACGTGGTGTTTCACGTAATGTAATTATCATTTAGAGGTTTGATATGGCCGAGTAGAATTGCTCTACCTATCAGAACACTACATGACAATTTGATTAAAGACACCACGTACCATCGCTCTGCAGGCCGATTTTCGGCTGGCTGGCAAAATGTTTGCTGAAATAAAAATCTTGCTGGCAGTGTTATTTTAACAAAATCTTGCTAAAATTTGTGTCCGTAATGCGTCTTACTGGCTGACAGGAATCAAAACACGTCGTTTCTGGCAGTTTGTCTTACTTCAATTTTCATGCTGGCTGAGAGTACAGAGGGCGCACTTTTATCTGCGTGAGAGTTAATGAAAAACAAACTGTCTTATCACGGGCTCGTAACGCAACTTTCAAGAGTCTCAAGTTACTGAATAGCATGTGCTGTCAGTTGGCGAAGTCAATCGGCAATCACTTTCAACGGTAGCCTCCCACGCAGTCGTTTTTGGGGGAGTCGTATTTCACCTCCTCCCCACAACAACGGCGGTATAAATACATTGGGTAACTAGCGCAGCTGCGACGGTGGAAGGTCCACTGAGTTCTGGTAAGTTATGTCTCTTCATTTTTCATTTTTTTAATCGATAAATATCATCGTTTTCTGGCTATTAATTCAGGGAGGAAATTTCTCTCCTTAAGTGTTTTCGTGATTCTTAACAACCATAGCAAGGAGGAGTTACCGTTACTCAGTCATTTTTCTTTTGTCTTGACAGGTATTCATTCTATGGGACTGCTAACTTTCTACAGTATTGTTCTCTGGACGGTAGCTCAAAAATCTGAGGTGAGGGAATGTAGCTTATTTCCAAATCATTGTAGCCAGTCTTTGCATGTGAGGTTATATTGTAAAGTGTTTTTATACCGTTCGTTTATTACCGGAAACAGACTGATCTGAAACGCGGGCGCAGCGCGCAAGGTCAGAGTTGCAAGTTTTTTCCCCTTCTGTTGATGCAGTCGATTGAGCGGTAACTATTATTACCGAAGTTCTGCTTGTTAAGCAGGCTTTTGTATGCTGATCGTTCTGATTGATTTCCAGCGCAA
The DNA here is from genome assembly GCA_016490735.1 of Pachyseris speciosa. NCBI lineage: Eukaryota > Metazoa > Cnidaria > Anthozoa > Scleractinia > Pachyseridae > Pachyseris > Pachyseris speciosa. The sequence continues at coordinate 273,666 of JAEMWC010000429.1, forward strand.
TAGATTAAACCTGATTAAGCCCTCGAGTATAAATTTTTTATGACATTTTGCCATTCTCATGATTTCCGTCAAATTGCACGTGCCGTATCAAAGCGCATTTCATAGTGTCAGAAAGCGTAACTTTAAGTTTCTAATAGAAGCAGTAAAAAATCCTGCGAAAACACATTAAATGTTGTCTCCACCAAAGTGAGCTACGTAGAAGCCTGAGAAAATACATTGTGTCTCATTCTCTTAGCTAATTTTGGTGCTGTTTCTTCCCTTCAGTCTGACTTCAGTTCCTCTAAGACGTTTGTTTTTGCATGTTCTAGTCTATGGTTTAGTGTGGTGTAGCGTGTCCTGCCGAGTGACCATTTTCATGATAATTCCTATATAACCAGTAGCTCTTGAACAACATTACACAATCGAATTAATGCTCGTGATAATTTATACATGTAATTTGTGAAAGAAGGTCTTCTCTGAATTAGATCCAGTTTCACGAAAGATCTATCAAAGAAAACATTCACCAAGACATAGACAATCTAGCCTTGTTAATACGAACACTTCCGAATCTCCTCTCTGCGTGAAGTGTTTCTTTTCCAACAGATTCCACATTTCGCCGGGTGTCTCAAAAAGTGTCATTTAAACTACATTTCTGTTTTCTAATCACCAAGGAGCACTACAAAGACAGACGCTAGCTATGAAAGCATGAATAACCTCACGTTTTCTTTGGCTTCCATTGATTCTAACACTTCGAATTCTCTTAGCGAAGAGCTCTGTTTCTTTCTGCCTGATCCGAAATTTGACAAAGTAACAAGACGATATGTCACCAATTTGCTCACAGGCGTTCTAAACACTGTTTTATTACCTTGTGCTATTGTGGCAAATTCACTCGTCATTTTAGTGATTATTAGGAAAGTTTCTCTTCGATCTCCTTTAAATTTATTGCTTGGATACCTTGCAGTTTCGGACCTTCTCGTCGGCTTGTTCGTCCAGCCAAGTTACGTTGCCTTTAGACTCGTTGAAAACCAGGTCACGTTTTTTCCATGCGCATTGCGACCGTTACACACCACCGGTTTCTCTGTTTGTTATGGTGTGTCGCTTGTCACTTTATGCACCATTAGCTGCGAGAGATACATCGCCTTGTTTTATCCTTTACGGTACTGTACCGGTCCGCAAATGACCCCAGGACCGCAAATGATGCCGGACCGCAAATGATCCCCATATTGCACCATATTGGACCGCGAATGATCCCGAGCAAACAATAAGGAATGGCATGGATGGTGAAATGGTATGGATAGGGAATTGGCATGAAATGCGATTATTTTTATCAAAACCTTAAATCATGGCTCACGACCATCATTTTTTATTTTAAAAAGGTAAACGTGGTCACACAATCAGACACAATGGCCGTTTTTATGCTAGTCGTCTGAGACGTTTAAGTCGTCTCGAGACGACTTTAATAACGTCTAGTATAAAATTCGTAAATAAGACAGAAGCATTTAACGTCTGACGACTTTAACGTCTTCATTTAAGTGCGTCGTTTAGACGCACTTATCAGACGACTTTAACGTCTCAGACGTTAAATGCGTTTAGTATAAAAACGGGACGACCTAACTGGGACGCATTTTGCCCTGAATTCCTTTGACTTACATATATTTTTCTCCCCTTTCTCTTTGCTTTTTTTATTATCTGTAATATCTGATTTGTAATAGAATTAATTTGGCACGCCACGAGTAGCGTTTTTAGCCAACTGCGTGCCAAGAAATTGTACAGTCAATGTTATGGAATAAATGTCTTGTCTTGTCTTGTCTTGTCCTGTCTTGTCTTGTCTTGTCTTGTCTTGTCTTGTCTTGTCCTGTCTTGTCTTGTCTTGTCTTGTCTTGTCTTGTCTTTGTCTTTGTCTTTGTCTTTGTCTTGTCTTGTCTTGTCTTGTCTTGTCTTGTCTTGTCTTTGTCTTGTCTTGTCTTGTCTTGTCTTTGTCTTGTCTTGTCTTGTCTTTGTCTTGTCTTGTCTTGTCTTGTCTTGTCTTTGTCTTGTCTTGTCTTGTCTTTGTCTTGTCTTGTCTTGTCTTGTCTTGTCTTGTCTTGTCTTGTCTTGTCTTTGTCTTGTCTTGTCTTGTCTTGTCTTGTCTTGTCTTGTCTTTGTCTTGTCTTGTCTTGTCTTTGTCTTGTCTTGTTAATCAGCACTTCGTTCCTTCCTTGCTCTTCTTGGTCGCCACGGCACACAAGCCAAGTGCTTCGGCCATATCCATTCCCTCGTCCATCGCCTGAAAATGCCGCTTCCTCGACTGTTTTTCTTTGTCAAAAACATTTGCATCTCCATTTCTTGTCTTTCTTGACGACGCCGAGAATTAGACTTCTGAAGCTGCAATTCCGCCATGTTTATTTGTTGGTGCATTCACGCGTTTGGCGCCGAGTTCACTCGCACCTATTGTCCTCCGAGAATAGAACCCAGTCCTTTTTGGAAAAATGTTGTTGTTGTTGTTGTTTTTTTCTGTTAGGTCCTCTACTTTTGTGCGTCACGTTTTTATACCAGACGACTTTAACGTCTTAGACGTTAAATGTGTCTGGACGACTTTAATGTCTCTAGCATAAAAACGGCCAATTTGTGCAACTGATGTGAAGCAGTCAATCGAATTTGTTATCAAACCAATAAAGGGGATTAGTTTCTAAAGAAACTGTGGTGCTGCGTCGGTGGGGGAGTGAAACACGAAAATTTGGTTTATCAACGGAACAGCTAATGCTTACACGGCGGTGACAAGTTTCAGACGATCTTTGACCCCTGCTCTTTGACTCCTGCTCCGATTTCAACTACATCACCGCCTTTCTCGCCTTATCACACCAAGATCCAAACCTATCTCGTTTTTCCTTCCATCTTTTGAGATCTTCATGTTTGTTCTTATCTTTAGTAACTCCAAGAACGCTCACAAATGATACCAATGAAGCTACAACAAGGCAGTTTAGCCATTTTTCGAGCCCATGGGAGGAACAGCTAATGCTCACACGGCGGTGACAAGTTTCAGACGATCTTTGACCCCTGCTCTGATTTCAACTACATCACCGCGTTTCTCGCCTGTCTCAGGCCAGTCGGCTGATCACCCATGAATGTGAGGAAGAAACATTTCTAGTATTCTTGTTACATTTTTTTTGAAAATGAGGGTGCTCAGTGAACAAAAGACTTTTATTTCAAACGCCGTAATGAGATCAACAGCGGAATTTTCAGTTCTTTTTACGGGCATGTGTGTATTTTAACTCTCCGTATATCTTTGTTGTACAATTGATTTAGATGCTCGATTTTCACCGAAATCCGGCACGTGCACCAAAGCGTTGATCATATACCCGACAGAAATGAAATCCGATTAAGCATGTTCTCGCACATGCTGGGATGTTCAACACAACTAAACAGAAGACATGAAGCGAAACTCGCAGTTCACGATCACAACATGCGTCTTTATATCAACAATTCCTGTACTATGCAACCGGTGTCCTGAAATCAACAAACAGACAAAACGTCACGCAATATCACAGATTTTCCACTAAAAACGGAAAAAATGTTTTTTTGTGTGTAATTTTTATAACAATCCATGCCATTCCTTATTTTTTGATCGGGATCATTTGCGGTCCAATGTGGGGATCATTTGCGGTCCATTTTGGGGATCATTTGCGGTCCGGGATCATCACAGGTACCCTAAGCTCATGCTGAGTACGGTATCACGCAATATAAACAAGATGGCTGCAAATTATAAGGATTTGTATGGGAATCCCGGCAATCAGTTCTAGTTGATAGATATACGAAAAACTTCTCAATAAAAAAGCCTTACCTTACATCCAAGGTGTGTTGCTTGCTATCTTACCGATCTATCGCGATTTGAGCGATTTATGTGCTTCCTATGTTTCCACAAACCTTTTCCCTTGGATTCTGCGTCGGAATTGTTGCCGTGGGATATTTTTCCGTGGAATTTTGGGCTTCACTTGGAAGGGCTGTCACGATGGACTGTATCACCTTGTCCTTTCTCTTAAGAGTGGAACCACAGGAAGCACATAAATCGTTCAAATCGCGGTACTCAGCATGAGCTTGGGGCGCCTGTGGGATCATTTGCGGTTCTGGGATCATTTGCGGACCCGTACAGTACTGTCACGTTATTCGCTATTCAAGAGTTCTTAAACTGGTGATCTTTATCTGGATCGTGAACATCTTGTTAACAGGTCTACAGTGGGCTCATAATAAAGCAGCGAGAGGAATCCATCTTGCTTCATGGGTAGCTCTTTTGCTGGTTGACTGCTGTTGTGAGCCAGTTGAAAATACTTCCCCTGATCCGCCGCCATCAGAAACAGATCAAGCGCCTTGGATGTCACTCATTTCACAGGAGAAGTGGAGCGGGGCTGGTGCAGATCAAATTCGCGACAAATGTCGCATGTAGACAGGGGCACCCAGCGACACGTTTCGGTAGATATCTGTTCGGTGGAGGGTAATTCGCCTTAGCTTTTCGGCATAGATTAAAGATTGCACTCGCATTTTCGTTAGTAAAACGTGGGCTAAAAGATTCGTAATGTGGAAATCATAGCCCCTGAGGTTTTCGGAAAGGTCGTTATTGCTGTTTTTTGCCGTCAAAAACGTCAGCTAGCATTTTCGGAAAGAAAAATAGTTTCCTAGAAAGTTAACTTCATCTAGGATTTTCTCAAAGGAAGATTTTGTTTCCTAATATTTTCGGGCAATTAAAATTTCAGCTAGGGAATCCGAACAGATGAAATTCTTCTAGCTATTGAAAACATCACTTTAAACATACTTCAAACAACATAGGGTACTTAAAAATACCTTTCTATAGCTTTTGGCTGATTTGGCTCGTTGGGTGCCCCTGTGTAGAGTAGCAGTTTACCTGGCATTCAATCTGCCAGTTCTTCTTATCACTGCAGTTCACCAGATAATGCACATCAACATCGACACATACAACTTTTACAGCTGGGCAGAAACAGTAACCTTTTTTAACTCTTCTCTCAATGCGCTGATTTGCATTTGGAGAGTAAAAGCAATCCGCGAAGCAATCGTAAAGCTGTTGCCAAGCACAGACAGAGAAGAGGCATATTTGACTTCCTTGGAACTGCGAAGTAATGATATCGTTTTAGTAAGCTTTAGAAGCGTTGCTTCTACGGAGGACCTTGTAGAAACTTAAGACAATTTGTTCGTTTGTACGATTTTCATCATCATTATAATAATCATCATCGTCATCATCATTATCATTATCAATATTATCATCAGCATCATCATCATCATGGTCATCATCTATATTATTATCATCGTGATCATCAGAATCGTGCTGTACAGTCTGATTTTTAATCACGGTTGGTTTATTTCTCGTGTGATACAAACTTTCCGGCTGTGGAATATGGTTGGCATACGTTGGGAGGGCACTTAGCTGGGTGTCCTGGATGCTGCAAGGAAATTCGAAAAGGAAGGTTGGATTTGTGAATCTCAGTATATGGATGAAGACGATGAGGGACGTTTGCAATGATCGCGGCGCAATGTTAGCAGACACAAGACCCAACGTCGCTAATTGATGAGTCGGATGGCTTCGTTTCAGTACGTCTTTACTGAAGGCCTGAGCCGATGGTTCTTACTGAAAGCACCAAGCAACGACTCTGGTATTTTCTGGCACTAACTGCAGTTAAGTCGGGCGCCATATAACCGCACAATGACCAGAACTAACCGTTTCTTAAAGCGATTGTTGTAAAGGCAGCTATCGAATGCCTAATTACTTTTTGTATAATCGCTCTGTGTCTTTGTCGGCTGCTTAGATGAACATTAAACTGGACCAAAACTAAAATGCTTATTTGTACGTGTGTGAAGTATACTAAATTCATTAAATACATACATCTGGGATTATGCTGTCAGAGCGGGTCACTTTTATGCACAAGCCTTTTTTGATTCGTCTGCTTTTTAAACATAAGACTTAACGCAGATCATAAATCAAGCGGATGTAAAATGAAACTTACATGGAGGTACAATTTTTAACCAGATTTTCAAGCCCGTGTGAATCATCACATGGTGCTAATTGCATTTAACACTACGAATAGTCTCAAGGAAAGCCAGAACCAAAGAGCTATGCTTATATTAAAGACAGCACCGTTAAAAAACGATTTTGAAAATTTACTTAGTTATGATTTGAATGTAGCAAATATTTCATGAAAGACAGACAAGATGAGCAAATACGTCCCCTCAACAACGAATTTTTAGGTGGGAGTATAAACATCTACCGCTTTTTTCGCCCATGCGCTACTAATTAAACCTGAGAACTTGTCAAAAACAAAATGGTAAAGTAAAGTTACTTCTGGTTTCCTGGACGATCAAACTTACTTAAGAGCATAAATATTTATTTGAATGCCAAAAGGCAACGCCACTATTCCCGGCATCAAAAGTGATGCCCTTAAAGTTCCTCAGAAAAAATACCAATTTGTAGTTGTTGGTGTGTTTGCTAACTTCTACTCATGCATTTGAACTCCAAACTCGATTTTTAAAGGCCCATTATCACCCTTGATGCATCGCGCGCCGCGACCGTTAATTCTGGAATTTCATGTAACACGAAATTACTCAGACTTCGAAGTTCTTGTTTATCGCTCTTGTTTTGTCGCATCGTGGACAAATCTCCAGACTTTTGGCCGTAAATATGTGCTTTGTTTATTCTTCCTCATTTTCCTTGTATTATTTTCGGAACATTTTATATGTATGTAAATTTTGGCTCGTTTAAAGTCAATCAGAGGCATCATTTAACAATGGCGCGATTTCAAAACAAAAACAAACGACCGCGTTGGATCAAGGGTGATAATGGGCCCTTAAATGTTAACTGCGGCCTGCAAAGTAAACGTCAAATCTCATGACTGTTTGAAATTCTCGTCAACTTTATTCGCAGAGCACGCATTAGATTTGGATAACGCGGGCTTAATCCGAGAGAGAACGCAAGAACTTCTCATTTGAATTTTCACTTCAAACTAATGGACATGCATCATTGTGGAGGAGTCTCTGGGTATTTTTTCGTTTTATTCTCAAGAGAAACATCTCTTTTTTTCTTTGACAGGATCCAAAAGAAGTTGGAGCTTTCCGTAAAGCCTAGCCGCTTATCCTAGCCGCGGCTTACCTTGGACGTGAAAGTGTTCGTGTAAATGCACTCAAACGTTGTCCGCGGCTTGCTGAAGCTGTGAACGATTGTTGCGCAAGCTCTGTATTCATTTATACCCAGACCTTCACGGCTGAAAATGAGCCGAAAATGAGTTCTGTTTATATTTACATCCTTCAAAAAGTGGAAAATGGCGACTACGACGGATTCATCTCTGACAAATTAATTATCCTGGAACCCAACACCAATCATGACCGAAGAGAAAGTTTAAAATGAAAAATACGGCGAAAAATACTGCGTTTTTTGCTGGCCAAAGCCAGTCGTTTAGCTTTTTTCCTCACTCGAGCCATTGTTACAATGACGACGCAGTTTCAGCTAATTACCCCAAAACGAGGCACCAAAACAAACTACGTCATCTATGTCATCATTGGACCGATCTGGCCGCGAACTAAGCCGTGAACCATTTATACGAGCAGTTTGCGTCTTATGTAAGCCGTACTCGTATAAATGGTTCCTTTCGCGTCTCATGTAAGCCGCGGCCTAAATTCTCTCATATAAACAGCCTTAATTTATTTGTGGTCGACCAGCGCCTGACATCTTATTCTCAGACCTTCTAGCACTTTATTTTAACAAAAACAACAACAATAAAAACGTGATAAGGTGTTGAAATGTTAAGAATCCTCAAAAAGCGCCGCATCACTAATCTAGGAGGAACCTCCAACCTATCTATAGACAGGAAGCTGCGATCAATTGATAAGGAAGCATTTATGAATGAAATTTGTAATAGCGAAATTTTCCAGATGGATACTGATGATCCTGATGAGCTTGCTGCTATATTTGACAATACATTGCGTTCTCTGCTGGATCGTCACGCTCCCGTTAAGCATAAGAATACTACTATTCGACCATGTGGGTCCATGGATGAACGACGAAATTATATTGGCTAGACGACAAAGGAGGAAAGCTGAAAGGAAATGGAGAGCCTCTAAAGCACACATTGATTTACTGTCTTACCGTACTATGAGGCATCGACGTGTGACGTTTCTGAGTAACAAGGCTCGTAGTGACTATTATACAAACTTCATAACTGAGAACAGCACAGACCAGAGGAGGTTATTTAAAGCAAGCAAGTGCTTGCTAAATTTATCGAAAGGTTCTGGCCTTCCACTATCTACCAATGATTATCAGTTGGCTAATGATTTTGGGAAATTCTTCGCCCAAAAAATTGCTGATATCAGGTCTGTTATTACAGACCAGATCTGCCTTCCTGCTACTACCAATGCCACTAGTACTGTGACTGCTTCCTGTTTTTCAGAATTGCTGATATCAGGTCTGTTATTACAGACCAGATCTGCCTTCCTGCTACTACCAATGCCACTAGTACTGTGACTGCTTCCTGTTTTTCAGAATTTAATCTGTTATCCGAATCTAATCGTAGCTTCGTCTAAGAAGTCTTGTCCTCTTGATCCTATTCCAACCAAGCTTCTTAATGAGTGCGTCGATGTGCTACTGCCCCCGGTCACCAAAATATGTAATTTCTGACGGTTGAGTGACTAAGGAACGAATTAGTCAGAAATTGCTATTCTGATGGCACGATTGTGAGGTTTTAGTATTCTCAAGGGAGAGTTTTGAGTATTTAATGTTTTAGCGGGGAATATTAATCATTCTAGCTCGGTCAGTCTTTCTGTTTGCTGTTGTCAAATTAAGTTAATTTTTTTCTATGGAGTTATGGGTTTGTTTGTACCTCTTCCCCGAGGTTCCGTGCCGCTGCATTAGATGGGGAATACGTTTCCACATATTTTTTGGCCACACCACAAAGAGTGGTTTTTTAGTGGTTTTTCGTATCTGGCGTGGTACACTTGATTTTTCAAGCTTTTCAAGTTAGATTTTCTAGCATATTGTATGTTGTAATAAGTATATGTTATGACACATTGTTGTTGTCGGATGACTGACTGACCATTCCTCAATAAACTATTTCACATTGAATGTTTCGTGATAGTGTAGTCAGAATAATTAATCTTTCGCTTGATTCTGGTTATTTTCCGCGCACCTGGAAGTATGCTCTAGTGCGGCCGCTGCTGAAAAAGGATGGATTACCCCCTGTCTTTAAGAACTTCAGACCAGTGAGTAATTTGGCATTTATCTCAAAGCTAGTTGAGACTGTGGTTGCTAAGCAACTACAACATTATATAAATTGTAACAATCTGTTCCCAGTGTTCCAATCAGCCTATAGACAGAACCACAACACAGAAACTTCACTGCTTAAAGTTATGAATGACATTCTCTTGAACACGAACAATCAACGCGTTACTTTGCTAGTTCTGCTCGACTTGAGTGCTGCCTTTGATACAGTTAATCACAACACCTTGCTATGTCCACTTGAATACTCATTTGGTATACAGGGAAAAGCCCTCTCCTGGTTTGCATATTACTTGTCTGGAAGAATTCAGCGGCTAATGACCAACGAGTCACTATTTAAACCTTTTAGATTAGAATGCGGCGTGCCTTAAGGTTCCTGTCTTGGTCCGCTATTGTTCGCGTTGTACACGAGTGAGCTTTTTGAGATTATTAAATAGCCATTCATCTGCCCATGATTCACTGTTACGCTGATGACTCACAAGTTTACATCTCATTTAGTCCGAACGACAGAGCTGAACAACTTGCTGTGGCGAGGAATATGGAAGACTGCAGTAAAGACATTCGTTTTGGCATGTTGAATAATGATCTTAAATTTAAAGACGACAAGACTGAATTCCTCAGCATTGGTACATTACAACAGCTGGAAAAGCTAGATAATATCGGTATTCGTGTGCGTGACTCAGATATTCATCCCGTGCAACTCGTGAGAAATCTTGGTTGTTGGTTTGATTCCAGGCTGTCCATGGCATCACACATCACAAAAATCTGTGCCTCCTCATTTTACTATACTTATAATATTCGTCGGATCAGAGAGTATCTTTCACGGCAGTCAACTGAGATACTTGTCCATGCATTCATAACAAGTCGCCATGGCTATTGCAATGGTCTTTTATATGGACTACCAGACCTCTTGTTGAATAAGCTGCAACGAGTACAGAGCGCTTGCCCCAGACTGATTTTTAGAGAACAGAAATTATATCATGTAACGCCTCTTATTTATGAATTACACTGGTTACCGATTAGATACAGAATTGAGTTTAAAATACTTTTAATTACTTTTAAGATTCTTAATTTTTTAACGCCTACTTATTTATCGTCTCTCATTTCTCTTAGGCTCCCATCTAAATATAATCTAAGGAATTCTAGCGATAAACTTTTACTTAGTTATCCGCGTTTTAAATCTAAAGCTACACTAGGTGATCGTTCTTTTACCTGTGCTGCACCGAAACTATGGAATGCGTTACCATTTGACATAAGAAGCGCTAGCACAGTTGGTATTTTTCAAGCCAAGCTAAAAACTCACCTTTCCTGTCACGCATTGTTATCATAGTTGCTTTTATTATTATGAGTTTATTTTTAATAGTAATTTTAACTTTTCAGATCCTTGTAGGTTTACTCTTAATTGTAATTTTAGCTTTTTAGCATTTTTATTCCGTTTTTAATCTTGTCATGCGCATTTGAACATTTGATGGAATTTGCGCATTATAAATGTTTTATTATTATTATTATTATTATTAATTATGCTACCAAATTGAATCGCACATGCCCTCGTTGCCAACATGACGTGATGATCACGTGGATAATTCTAATCGCGTACCCAAATGCTTGACCTTTTGCATGATCAGTCCCCGCGTGAGAAGTCACAGGTAGATTAAAGCTCACTCCAGTAACATTAGAATGCGGACTGCGAGCATGAGTTGAGGAACTGAATTCCAAGGGCAAATATGAGAGCGTGCTTTTCATGCGAAATATATAAAGATTATTGACCCCTCAGTGCTTTTCGACATGCCAAGTATTTTGCTGTCGATTTTAGCGTTCTATAATAACGTCCTTTATAGCACTAAAGTGCCCTAGTTTGAAGACTGCAAGCTGTCGGTCAAGGACTGTCATACGTGAAGGTCTAACTTGGGGAAAATCGTGTCAGCTCGACCAATCAGTGATGAAAATACTAGGTGGCATGCAAAGTCCAAGAGCTACGGATCAAATCTTCCGCAAGCCCATGTTCAGTTTCATGAACACTAGTAAAGAGTAGCAGATCACAAGCACTTGCATTGCAAGTTTGCTTCTGTGGTACACGTACCTCGTATTCACAGAACAAAATTCTATCAGTTCAACTACTTGGCATCGTTTAACACTCTAGCCTTCCTGAACCTGTCTGAATCTGATTAAAACCACATTATTGCTTGGCAGTTCCAATGGTGATTCTTGAAATTTTCCACCTTTTATTCTCGGCCAGAGCTCTGCAATCGCTTTGCGGATTGCCTTTACTCTCCAAATGCAAATCAGCGGATTGAGAGAAGAGTTAAAAAAGGCTGCTGTTTCTGCCCAGCTGTAAAAGTTGTATGTGTCGATGTTAATGTGCATTATCTGGTGCATTGAAGTGATAAGAAGAACTGGCAGATTCAATGCCAGGTAAACTGTTACTATACATGCGATATTTGCCGTGAATTTGATCTGCATCTGACCTGCTCCAATTTTCTGATGACATTCAAGGCGCTTGATCTGTTTCTGGTGGCGGTGGATCAGGGGAAGTATTCTCAACTGGCCTACAGCAGCAGTCAGCAACAGAACTAACCATGAAGCGAGATGGATTCCTCTCGCTACTTTGTTATGAACCCACTGAAGACCTGTTAATAAAATGTTCATGATCCAGATAGAGATCACCAGTTTAAGAACTCTTGAATAGCGAATAACGTGATAGTACCGTAAAGGACAAAACAAGGCGATGTATCTCTCGCAGCTTATGGCGCATAAAGTGACAAGCGACACACCATAACAAACAAAGAAACCGTTGGAGTAAAACAATCGCAATGAGCATGGAACAAACGTGTCCTGGTTTTCAACGAGTCTAAAGGCAACGTAACTTGGCTGGACAAACAAGCCGACGAGAAGGTCCGAAACTGCAAGGCATCCAAGCAATAAATTTAAAGGAGATCGAAGAGAAACTTTCCTAATAATCACTAAAATGACGAGTAAATTTGCCACAATGCCACACGGTGATAACACAGCATTCAGAACACCTGTGAAATTTCGGATCAGGCAAAAAGAAGCAGCTCTCTCTGGCAATAGCCGCAGAACAATTGTACTTCATGGAAGTGGTGCAATCTGAAAGATTTGCCATATTTGTTGTTGTCAGTATCTTCTCGTTTCGGCCTTGAATCAATTGCTACGGTGTAGTGGTTGATTTCGCGTTTCCTTTGCTAGCAAGTTTGAACAACTGTCTGCGGATTGTTTGTGTTCTTTTATGCCAGCTTGATCCGGAGTTGAAGTCCACATGTTTGAATAACAGACATGTCAAGAGCTAGTTGTGTTATTAAAGTTGACTACCGTGACAAGGCGTTTGAATTCATTAAAATGTCCCACAGTATAAGACATTAAAGTCTGAACCAATGTTTGAACACAGTATACCGGTAAAACCGTTTTGAAATTGTTTATGTGGAAAATATTTTGCCGTGACAGTATCAAAGTGGAAAAAAAAACTTAAAATGACGAAATAACAAATATTCCTCTCAAACTAGAGAGTCTATAATATTATTAATATTCGAATTCATTTTAAGCTTTGTCGGTTTTAAAGTCAAACATCATGTTTTTAATTATATTTTTCTGAAACCTTCCGCCACTACTAAACAAGTTAAAGAGGAACTTTAAGTCAAGCAATGCGTTTTTAGTCAGTCTAGTCCGGGAAAAAGCATAGTGAAATGAAAAACAACTGAAATGAAACTGCAGCTCAACACCTTAGCCGAACTCCATCCATGTCAGTTGGTTGTCTGACAGTTCATCACAGGCGGAAAACGAAAATTTGTTTTTGAATATTCAACAGGGAAGGTATTTCTTTACTTCCCAAAGTTACTGCTAGGAAAATCGTTATTCGTTTGGCGCCCATCAGACGCAATTAGGATTAGTTACTTCTCTTCAAATATGGGACGATAGCTGATCGTCTGGGTGCTACTTCCAGTGATTCGTTACGGTGTATCTCAATCTTCGTCTATTTAAAACCTGTAAAAGACGGACCTTAAATGAACTGAACAAAAATTAACAAAAGCTAAAAGAACTTCAGCGTAACCCTTTTCGTGGCACCAATGATTCTTTTTTTTTTTCAGACCTTCTTTTTCGCTACTGCTCAAAAACAAAAAACTGCTCAAGCACCGTTCACAACTGCGACGATCTTTCAAATCTTCATTATTAAACCGTACCCACAGTTCAATCACCGTTCTCATGTATTCATATTCAATTATTTCAGTCGTCCTTCGCACTTTTATCATGGACCAATAAAATGACCAACGGCTCCCAGCTTGTTAGCTCAGTTGGTAGAGCACTGCACCGGTATCGCAGAGGTGATGCCCGGGTTCGACTCCCGTACAAGCCTGAATTTTCTTGCGGGCTTTATTTTCAGTTGCACCTCTTACGCAGTGTTCGTAACTGCGACGATCACTCACACCTTGATTGTAATTTAATCCGTAGTTCAAATATATGATTTCCATATATACAATCTCATTTATTCCGCATTAGTCAGCAGGCCCGTAACCAGGATTTTATGTTGGGGTGGCGAGGGGTGGGGGGGGGGGGGGGGGTGCTAACGAGCCCAAAGTGGACCAAACTACCGAAATGT
>JAEMWC010000429.1:292500-345000 GCA_016490735.1 Pachyseris speciosa
TCCGAGATCGAGGAGGGTAGCCCTCCAGATAGGCCTGTAATTTATCTATTTTGATTGGTGTTGCCAGTGGACGGGACAGTGCGGGAGGTAGGGGCTGAGTTAGTTGCGGTGACTGCTGTGGATTTCGGTCGCGATAGAGATGTGGTGGAATTTGCCCGTTGCTTGGGAAAGTGGCATTGGTTGGCTGGATGAGAAGATCCACATCGAAAGCATTCGTGTCTAAAGTTGCAGCCGGAACACTTTTCCCCTCTGTGAAATCTCCAGCAAAAGCCGGACGGAAAGGGCGACCTTGTAGGCCTTTTGCGTGAGTCCGAGGAAACTACTGTAGGGGACTTTTGCATGTGGTGCGCCTGCAACCACAGTTCCCAATGGATCTGGTCCCAGGGGAAAAGAGTTTTTTGCCTCAAAAATCTAAAGTTTTCATCGTAATAACGCCAATGGGCATTTTTAGCCGCTAGGTCCCGCACTGTCTCGGAATATTTCATTAAAGCTGGGGCGTCGGTGGGTGATCGCACCGTATAAATAGCTACAAATGTTTGAAACGCTGATATCCATTGGTCTATAGTGGCAATTCTCTTAGGTTTCTGTGCGGGCTCGAGGCTAATGACCGGCGTATCTGAAGAGTCTGGCGTTCGAACAACAAAATTGTACTGGGACTGGTTTGGGGATGCTATTTGCAATAGGGTTCCTAAATCAATATACTCGTTTGCCCAAATTTTTGATTGAATTTTATCAGACACCCTGGAGGCGAGAGGGACAGCGATTTGTTGATGAATCAGCTGGGGCCGGTCATTAGACTGAGCTATGCTATTTAATGATAGTGGGCTCGTACTTATAGGCGAAGGGTTCGGAGGAGGAGGTCTCTCACCGGTAATGTCCTGAATTACGGCCGCTACTGACCCCTGTACAGCAGCAGCCGGAGTGGTGTGCGAACCCTCTGTCCCCTTGTGAGCATGAGGAAGGATGCCGGCTGCTTGAAGTCCTCCTAGCACGGCTTCGGAGACTATTGCAGCGATGTCCACTGGGGCAGGGGCTGCGTCGTTGCCGGCAATTGGAACAGTGACTAATTGGGAGGCATGTTCCGAGGCGGGTTGACGGCTGGCCGTATTAGGAACTGTGGCCCGGGCAGCTGATTTTGCCCTCTTTACTTTGTGCGAGGCTCGCGTCGCCTGGGCAGCACGCTTCTGTGGGAGTGGTGCAGGAGGTACGGTAGGGGCAGCACGAGATTGCCGACGAGTCATCATATTGACTGGAAGACAAAAACAGCTTATGTGTAGAAAGGAAAGTAACCCGCGCATTCGAACTACAAAATTACCGGTATGGGCGCGTTGGCTAAGGAAACCGCTTATACCCAGCAGGTCCATACCCCACTGCTGATCACGTAACAAAACAGAAGAAAAAGGAAAAATAAATAAAATTAAAGAAAAATAATAATAAAGAACAGTTCCAGCGAACCGTAATATATAAGAAAAAACGGCAACATGTTTGGCAAGCCCAAATAACGATGGCTGCCGCAAGGAACATGCTTAGGTGCCGCAAAGCTGGTGAACTCATAGAGTTCTCAGTAAAAGTATACAAACAGTCTATTTAGACATGTAAGACAAAGGAAAAGTGTGGGAAACATAATAATAATAATAAAGGACCTAATTTAAGCTGGGAGCGCAACCCGCCGCGGGGGAACAACTGCGCTTAATAGCGGATAGAATGGCGCCCCTGTAACTCCGGTAAAGAGCATATTGCCCTTTGGCATTAAGGTGTACCCCGTCTTTGCATAAAATGCGAACGGTGGGTTGACGAAGTCCTTTGTGACGCCAGAAAACAGCAAAAGGTAGGGTCTCCAGCACCACGCTGAGATATTGGTTGAGAAGGGCCACACGATCGTTGAAGGAGGGTGGATCCCTCAAACCTGCAGCGCGGTTAATGGTCTGACAAACTACTGTCGTTTCAACTTGGCATTCTGCGTGTAAACGCTGAACGAGGGTCTCGATCTTCGAGCCTACCACCTCGGGCCTAGCGTCCGGTGGGAAAAGATCGTTGGAACCTATCTCCAAAATCACAATCTGCGGTTGTAGGCGCCTTACTAAATGGAAATCAAGTTTAGATAGCTTGTCGACAGTGCGACCGCCAATTCCGAGAAAAGTTATCTGGGCGGAACGGGACAAGTTAAGATCCCGTCGTACCCTTGCGTCTAGGCCTTTAGACAAAAATAATTCAAAACGGCGGACAAAGGAGTGGCCCATAATGAGAACATGGGGCTTAGGAGACATGACTAACTGAAAAAACAACAAGAAAGATATACTCAAATCTGGAAGTGAAGGACGGAGGTGTGCGGCGGTCAAATTCGCAAAGCTTGTCACGTCAGGAGACCAAGAGGAAGACTTCGGGGAACACAGCTTGTCTTATACCCTAACCTTAAACGAAGTCGAGGCTAAGTACTTTTCCGAACGAGCTCGTTACTAGTAGTTTTACAGCAAGTAATATTCCGGCAAGTGATTTACCAGCTAGTGATTACCCGGCTAGTAATTTTCCGACTGATCTCGTGATAGTCGTGCGATCAATACTTAACTATTTTGTGTCTAATTGGACCCTGCTCACAGCTCCTCCCTGCCGATTACCTATTTTAAAGGTGAATGCGTGACAAGAAATAAGTGCCCCTCTTAGCAAACTAACATAAATCATTGCGTGACTAGGTGACATAAACATTTTTATTTGCCAGGCAAATAAACTCTTTTATTAGCATTTGGTTTTCGGTTTTCGGCCAAAATACAAGCGGTTTTTCGGACCTGGTATCCGATTTGGTTTTCGGTTTTTCCTATTTGGTTTTTTCTTTTGGACAACATCAGTACCATACCGATGCCAGCAATTCACAAGGCCAGCACGATGAGGTAGGGGTATCTACTACTAATTTTCTATTTGAAGCAAGGTTGCGACTTGGAAGGGCAGTGAGGTTCAATAATCGACTCCCGTTCAAAAAAAAAAATAAAACAAAACAAAACAAACAAAACAAAAAAAAAAAAAGCAAATCAAGTGCTTTTATCTTACCACAGTACATCTCGCATGAAGTTCCCGTTGACGACCAAAAAACCACATAACAAACTGTGCAATCGCATGTTCGACCATTTTATAGTCAAAACAGGTCACGGGTGACTGATTGGTGCAAGATTTCAATCCAATCTCTGAATTCACGTCTAAATTCTCAAAGGTCTTGATTTTTGATGGAGTTTTTCAGAGCTATAGGATAGCTTTTTGCGACTGCAAAATCCCTAATTTAAACAGAGACGAGAAGATAATTTATACCTGATCAAGCCCGTAGGCAGGTGGGAGTGCGACGGATGCGTACGCACTTCCCCACGGCCGCGAAAGTCCGTTTACTAGATACCGGCGAATAAAAAGAAAGTAAGTTAGTTACAAAAAATGTTAACGCAAAGTAACTGTAGTACCTGCTGCGTCCTGACACGCTTATTGTGTAGTTTGAAATCAGTGAAATCCAATTTAATGAACCGTTTTCATTTTACTGATGTCCGCTATGCGACCCCTTGCTATGTCAATACTATTAAATTGCTATTTCGGATACAACTCGAATCCAAAACAGGAAAGACCAAATACTGCTGTCTTTACGTCCTCTTGAAGATTTGTTGCATAATATTTATATTCCATCCCGGTACACGTGGTACCAGTGGCGAGTATGAAACTGCTCAAGGAGCTCTAAGACGGCTCCACAGAGAGCTAGCATGGCTCATGGAAGGCCCTCTTTGCTTGTGTTCATACACATTCACTGCGATAGACATCAATCTGGGCGAAGTGGCTCTCTCGTCCGCAGAGGTTCGGTTATCGGTAAGGTGATCGGCTTCGAACGGGTGTGATCGGTAAGGCGTTAGGATGTGTCCGCTGTGCAAGGTGAGTGCAGGCGCAAGAAACGAGAGACCGATCGAGCGGGCGAACCTCTGCCAGATTTCTGTCGTTTTCCTGTACATCTTTGTTGTTTTCTTGTACATTGAACGTTTTCTCAGCCGTCGTCGATTTGTTCAGCTTGAAACTTGGCGAAAGTCAGCATCTATCTTGTGGCTACATTTCACGGTGTTTACTGTTGGGAGAAGATTTTAGAAGTTCGGGAAAAAAGGCAAAAGAGTCTGTCTCAGAAGAATCTTCGAATTCCCCCCCCCCTCACCCCCCTGAAACCCGTGGGGAGTGCTGTGGGAGTAAGCGTAAGAGTAGCGTTTGTGGCTTTTACATTTCATGAATAGAAAAATTCAGTCAGATTTTCACAGAAGACAAATCTTCAGCTTCGAATTGGTGTAATGAGAATGTTGAACATTGCATTTAACAGGGTTAAAAATCGTTTGAAACGTCAGTAGTGTACAAATTTCTGTCTTAGCGGGGAATTTGTCACGTTATTTTAGCGCTGACCGGGAAAAAAGATTCTCGTCTTTGTCAAGCGTTTTGGATAGCGGTCGTTCAGAAATACAAAAGCTAGAAGTCTATAGGTTTCCAAAGAGACCAGAATGATTTCATAACGATAAATCTAACTCGAGTTATGAATTTTTACGCTCGCAGAATTGTTTGTTTACATTGTGTCCGAATACAGGCGAAGATTTCAAAATAAAGAAGCACGTTAGCTGCTTTCGCGGTGTTTCATTTCATCTTTACATAAATTCACTCTAGTCTTCAAGTAGGTCCTGTCTTAAGCTTCAAATTCGTGTAAAAATATTGTTAAGACATCGCATTTACCGTCATTAAAAAATTTTGGAACCCTGTAATAATTCATGTACGGGACGGTAGCGGGACGATTGTCACCTAATTTTAATAACTAACGCGAAAGAAATTCTGATCTTGTTTAGGCGTTTTCGTGAACGATCCTTCAGAAATACAATAAGTTGAAGTGTGTAGCTTTCCAGAGAGACCAAAATCATTTCAGCTGCTAGAAGTTTCCTTAGTAAATCCTTCCCCTGCTTTCGCTGCACAGCACATGGCACTCGGCTCGTGTATGCAGTGGATCCTAAAATGATGATCCATCCCATCGTGACAAAATAAAAGGCCTTTTTGAAACACATTATTTCCCAATTTCCAAGCATTCAGGTAGTTTTCGTAAGCAATCCTGCATTTCATCGACATCATGCAAGCGAAGAAGTCAGGATTCGCGTCCACCCGCCATTTTTACCGACACGGGAAAAGTACGCTCACCACCCCACTTGGATAGACATTTTAAAACATGCCTCCCCCGGATGACGGCCATATAGGGAGTGGTATCTGGCAGAGGCTCCCTCTCTCGCCCCCTTCACTTCATTTTACGCCCGCGTGTACCTCGCTCAGCGGATTCACCTCCTTGAGCCTCTGTAGAGGAGAGAGGCGAAGTGGTAGATTTGTTTGCCCAGAAGCCGCATTCAAAGAGGCTTGAGCTTGGCACACTATTCAAGGATTAAGACCAAAATCCATTTTTACATTTTATCTTGACTTAGTGTCTGATTTTCTTTGTAACGGCCTTCGAAACGCACAAAATGTTGTCTTAGACAGACTAATTTTCCAAACTTTCGCGGAGGAGCATGCCCCCAGACCCCCCAAGAATCTAGTGCCTTCGGCTTTCGTCGTCTCGAGCCTTCGGCGCCCAAACGCAACTCCCCACGCAAAAATTTGTCTACGGGCCTCCTGATTCACAAATTAAAAAGCATCCATAAAAGGTGCGATGAAATTTAAACATAGTTTAGTCTGTATCCTCCACGTGCCTCAAATGCATAGCAGGTCGATTAAGGTTTGGAAAATTCGGGTCTGTTTGTGGTTTTGTATTCGGGTTTTTTTTTTTTAAATCCGAATTCACTTCGAATTCACTTCGGTTTTTCTGTTTTGGATACTTTTTTGAGTGGTTTTTCGGTTTCTAGTAGACCACAATGCCCCCGTCCTCATGGATATACGAATATTAAGAAAGTGTTCGCTGTGTCACTAAACATTGAAGATCTATTTATCTTTAACCTGATATGCAACAACACGCAGGACTCACAGTCATGCGAAGGAGGATTTAATTCATTGCTAATTGTTCCAATCCTTTGCTCAAACGAATTAATTGTTTTTGGTCCTTGTCTAAAGCGCCTGAGGATAGTAAATGTCTTATTTCCTTGCTTATGGCCGCAAACACTCGGTGGCCATAGCATGCCTTTGTTATATAAACATATGCTTATCGCGTTGTTTTATCTCTGTTCTCTTATGTTGAACTTCAACCGTGCCTTGGCCCTTCAGTGCTAGTACGTAGTGGCATCGAAATAACTTGTTTTGCTTATTAAGACAATCACTCCTCCCTGCTGCATTCTTCCTTCGGGTGACAAGAAAAATCGTCCATGGGTAATAATATTGAAAGCAAGATCATCGCCGATTTTCATCATCGCTTTTAAGATACCAGCGTGCAATTTTCGTCGATTTCAATCTTCAGTTCTCGCAGCTTGTGTGCTTCATCGTATTAGCTTTCCACTTTCCAACTCCACAAAGGTATATTTGAGGATCAAATCAAAAATTAAATATCCGTGTTACAATCTTCACGCGCTCCGATTGACGCCATTCATATTCACTTCATGATACATTAACAGTCGAGCAAGAATCTACGCATTTCTACTACCCCCTGAAACTTACAAAAATGCCAGACTTACCAAGTGAGGGACAGAAGAAATGTTTCATCCAAGTTTAATGAACAAATTAATCAGAATCGAGTGAGTGAGTGAGTGCCATCCCGCCGCCTACGATACCTCATGACATGACCACGTCATCCATGAGCTAAAAATATAGTTTATAGGTTTACATGCAATAAATAAGTTTGGAAAATTAGGCAAGACAACCCAGACATGTATAAAGCTACTCCAGCATACACCGTCTGAACACAGCATAGGCCAGAAAACGGCCGACTTCCAAAGTGCGACAATGAGTGCTGTTTTGGCAGAACAACATTTCATATGCTTGAAGACTTTGGTCGTTAAATAAACCGGAGGACAAAGCCAGTTGTTGTGACGAGACTAATCCTGCGAGAACGCGTTTACACTACTACAACCAGATCGATAGAATCGGGAATTAAAGCACTGAACCTTAGCATTGCATGAACAAGCAAACCTATCGCAGGTATATGGGGTCCCCATAAGAAATCATTGATGGTATAATCATCGTAATCTATGACCTCGCTAGCATCGTCGGCAGCCGTGATCAAATCGTGCGGAATCCACATACACAAACTGATACAGTCCGTCGAACGATCCGTACGGACTGTACAGACTGTCAAAGGATACGTCGGTCCGTAGACGGTCCGTTAATAGGCCATTTTACAGTTCTTTGCTAAGTACCCTGGCCTTTGATTGAATGCGAGGCTAGGGGTGACCCTATATTGATACAAACCTACCTGCTTTTCTTATGGAAATTATGCTGATTAAACACTAGTTAGCATAAGGAAAACATGACTTACATAAGAAAAGTAGGTAGGTTTGTATCAAAACAAGGACACCCCCAGCCTCGCTTTCACCGACAACTGTAAAATGGTCTATTGTATACTACAGGCTAAACACATGTATGCCTCGTTCTTAAAACTAGCCTACAAGTTTCTCGTTGCAGGAAATGCAGAGCAAAACACACAGACTAAACACATGTATGCCTCGTTCTTAAAGCTAGAAACCATCTCGTTGTAGAAAATGTAGAGTAAAACAAACAGACTAAACACATGTATGCCTCGTTCTTAAAGGTAGCCGCCAAGTCCTTCGTTGTTGGAGGAAATGCAGGGCAAAACAAACAGACTAAACACAAGTATGCCTTGTTCTTAAAGATAGCCGAAAAGTCCCTCGTAGGAAATGGAAACAAATGGACTAAACTGACATGCGGGTACGGTCACCTCGTTCTTAAGGCGTTCGTGACGAACTGTCTCGTCGTGTCCTTTCAAAAACCGGCGTTTAAGCTACAGTAGTCAAAACACAGCCTAGAGCCCGGGGACTAAACACTTATGATATCTAGTTCTTTATAAGTATAGCCGACAGGTCCTTCGTTGCAGCATTATGCAGGGAAAAACAAACAGACTAAACACGTATGGATTTGTCGGAATTTATCAACAGTTTCTGGTCTAATATTATTTATGTGAAGCTTTAAGTAAACTCACAGGTCTTCTTTTCAAATTATCACATTCTTTATATGCCGCATGACAAGTAAGTCTTCATGAAATCTACTGGTACTAAGCGTATGATGTTTAGGGAATAAGCAGAACATTTAGATAAGCGGCATCATGCAGAATACTCTGCCTCTCGTGGGTTTTTAATTGGAACGTTGAAACTACCTGCTATTCAATTTGTTGCCGTATCAAATGTTTTGTTTCCATGCTTAGAAATTATACTGGAACAAAGTCCCATTGTCCAGTTAAAAATCTGACTTGCACTGGAATACTCTAGCGAAATTTGAAATTTTCAGGTTTCCACATGTCAATTTTTCACCCTTGGAGTCAAATTCCCACCCCTAGGGACCACAGACCTCACGCATTCCGATGTCCTCTCTACTTTTCAAGATGGCAGTCAAGTCAAATTTTCCACCTTGGGGACCATTGTGGAAGTCAAAATCCCTGCCCACGTGCGGTTTACGAAATCTAATTCCCGTGGGTTGCCTCTCTCCTCTCCCCAATCCCCTCTCCCTCCCCTCCCTTTTCTACGCCTGCCACGCAGGCTATGTATAACGACGAAATAAAACTGCCATGTCTTGTATGTCGTATTACCGACCGCGTTACGCGTAACCAACTGTTCTACTATAACGATCGAAATATAATTGTAGATTTTCTGCAGCTTGGTTTTAAAATGAACTAACTACTCTTCGCAGTTGCACGAATACAGTTGAATTTGTAGTGGTCTTCTTCCAGAAAATCGTCTGCATTTCCTTCGGCCAGACTTTCATGGGAAAAAAGCATCTCCATTTATCACATGGAACAACTACCTTCTTTCATCAGATACCTCTGGTACACAGGAGGTTAATTCCTTCACGAAATGCATATCATACCATTATGAAATAGATTCAGTCAGAGGGTTGCATGTGGAAGGTAGAATAACTGTCGGGTTTGCTAAAATATTTCTCACTTTAAATCTGTTTATTGTGCTATCGTGCAACTGCCAAGCCCACCTTTTTGCCTCATTTCGGCGGTTTTCAAATGATATCGCACCACAATTAGACATTTGTCCCACTTTATTGCCATTTCCTTTTCTAGTCGTTGTTATTATTAAACATTTTGTCAGCACAATACTCCAGTCCTTTCCCAAATTTTCCTAAGAAAAGCCAGACGGAGGCTATGATTTCCCCATTGCTAATCTTTTAGGCCACGTTTCAGTTACGAAAATCCGAGTGGACTCTTTAATCGACGCTGAAATCCTAACGGGAACTACCCTCCACTGAACAGATATCTACCGAAACTTGTCGTGCGGTGCCCCTGATTGTTGTTCAAAAGCTATTTTTGAAACTTCTGTGATTACAACGGCTGGAAATGTTAGTTTTACTCATTGCATATCAACTTGTTGATCCATCACTATAACAGACTGTCCAACCATCCCGATTTCGTCGATATTCCCCCGATTTTGATCGAAAATCCCGAATCCCGACCAAAATGCGATCGGGATAGGAAAAATCCCGATTTTGACATCCGTTCTGATAATTTTGTACCATTGTCATAATAGTTACATTACAAGGACACACAATAGAGTACACTTCACTCTGGTATACTGATAAAATAAAAAAACTGCCAGAAATAACCTTAAATCGAGTATTGTTTAACGCTAGAAACGGCGCTTCCAAGCCTCAAAACTTCCAGATTTTCTGGAGGACATGCTCCCAGATTCCCCTACAGGTTTGCGCCTTCGGCGCTACAAAAATTCTCCAGATTTTTCATACCCGAAGTTTGGTTAGTCTGTGCTATTAAGCCTGGTTTTCACTAGCGACGCAAGCACAAGCGCAAGAGTACCTATTTCACCGCGAAAACGGGCTTAACGCAAGCATGAGCATAAGAGCAAGCACAAGCGCAATGATAAAAAAAATTATTTTCCTTTTTCTTTTGCTTGCACTTACGCTTGCGTTCGCTTACGTAGGGTAAAAACGACGTCCGTTTGTTTTCACTTATAAGCTACTTATGCTTCCGCTCGTGATTGCATCGCTAGTGAAAAGCAGCTTTAAGGCCTCAGTTATTAAGCTGTTCTCAACTCCGTGAAATAGCCAGATGTTTGTCCGTTACTCGTGAAAATGCGGCGTTTTAGCACGTGAAAAGCGAAAAGCCCGATTTAGTTTATGTGAAACGTGATCTCCCCCCCCCCCCCCATACCCCCTCTTAGTATGGCTTTCTTTCCCATATAATCCAACATTTCTTCTAGGTTTTATTTTGGTTTTATTTAATGAAAATGAGCTGGAGAGAGCTCCCTTAATATAACCCCTGACAAATATAACTATTTTACTAATTATTTTATTTCTAACGTCTAAATATAATGCACTTCTTTAGAGTGCTCTCGTATACATGGTAAGTGGTACAGAATGTTAACCATACAGCAATCAGCATTCTCAGTTTCTTCAATTGGGCCTCAAAATACTGCCGCTTTCAGAATATCCAGACTAAGTTCGTGGGTCTTCTCATAAACCACTTTAGCTTTAAATCACATTTGACAGTATTTTCCTTTCATTTAAAACACTTTTAATGTTCTGCATGCATGTGATTGTCCTTTTCGTGTGAACTCTACAATGTCAGCCACCAGAAATCATTGGTCTATTGGTATATAATGCCAAAATTTGACACTACAATTAAAGAGGCTCCAACACTAAGAAAATATATTAGCAAAAACCAACCAATGCATAAAGCCGGTCAAATGAGTAAAGCCATGGAAATTTTTAATCTTTTGTTTTCTTTTCTTATTCTTCCTTCAACCCATTTAAAGCTTAATAATTTTTGTAACTACTCAGCTCGTTTAGTTTTTACTATTCTGAGTAGATTTTTTGCTTATTTAAGTTTATCTTTCTTTTGCTCTAAGGTATCTTTTATATCTAGCAAAATAAAATGGTTGTTGTTGTTGCTGTTGTTACATGTAACTTATATTTCTGGGCGAACAGGAATGCTAGTAAGAAGAGAAAACACAAGAGTCATGAACAGGAAAAACAGTTCATGAAATCACTAAAGGTCGGCACACACGAGGGGACTAGTCCCTGCAACTAGTCCCCTGAAGAGTTTACACGAAGGGACTGGTCGCAGGGACTAGTCCCATGAACAGTTCACATGCAGGGACCAGCATAATTTGAGGGGACATGGTTTGAATTCGTGGGACAAGTCGCAGGGACCAAATTTTGGTCCCTGCGACTAGATTTTCTGATGAAAATGGGTAGTTCACACGAAGGGACTTGGTCCCCGGGACTAGTCGCGGGGACTAGTCGCAGGGACTAGTCCCTCCGTGTGTGCCGACCTTAAAATCTGTTAGGGCAACAGCAGTGTACACTGGCGATACAGAGGTCACTGTAGAAGAAACAAGTGGTGAGGATGATGACAGTGGTGATGGCCTTTCAGATGTTGGAGAAGAGCCTGAATTTGCTTCCATGGAACAGCTCACTGGAACATCAACTAGTGACTCAGAAGAAGAGCTTGATAGCCTGACCCCATTGTTTTTCCTGTACGACAGTGAAGGAACAGGTGGATCTGTCTACACAGACCACCTCATTGAGCTTGCAGCAGTAGTTCAGCCACTACCTGAAGATATACAAATTGCCAGTCCACTACAGTTTCAGTCCTTGGTGTATACAGCAAAAAGGATTGCACCAGTTGGTAAGTTGCTTGGTGGCATCTTCATTCTGTTGAGGAAAGCAGTGATACAGTAAATTGTAATGTTGGAGTCACCTTAATATCACAAGTTACATGTAGTAAGGCAAATGTGAATGCGTAGTAATGAGTAGTGGGCCTTTCCAAACTGGCAATCCCATTCAGTAAACCTAATGTATGAATTTGTTTTCCACAGATTACATGAAACTTCACACTTTGGCTTTTAAGACCCCTCCCCCTTCCTCTCCCCCATGAGATGGAAATAATTGTAATGTGAGCCTTTTTATATTGCAGTAACAAGAAAGTGTGGCATTTCAAAGAGAGATATTCTCAATACGCCTAAGCTTTCGCAAGTCATTCCAGACTTTATGAACTGAATAAACTGTCTGATTAAGGAGGTGTCTCTGGCTACAAGGACGCAACTTTTTACAGGTATGGATATAGGGATGAAAAAAGGGAAAACAAATTGATGTGATTTTTTCCGAGGACAAATGAAAATGACCCCCCCCCCCCTTCCATTCACCCAAAACACCAATCCCACCAACCAGCAATTATATTGTTACATTTGAGGAACTGCATTTGCGTCATTGATTGTGTATTTTTCCATGTTCATCTGTCCTTTTAAGAGCCATAACACACATAAAACCCTTGGCCATTAATGGTTTAGTTTCCTCTTGTGAAAGTATATTATTTCATTGTATTTTTGGATGACAAATTTGACCAGTAATTACCTATCACCGGCCATTATTTCCATCTCTGTGGATATTACTATTTACATACATGTACACAACTTTACAACTTTATTTTCATACCCTTGACAACATTGCTAAAACATTCTTTCCACACAGTCCTGCTGGCACATAATGGATTGTCTATGACTACCCACTGCTATATGCAGAACTCAAAAGGAGGGAACAGCTGGTAGATGCCTCTTTGTTATCAAAAGTATCATTTGGTGACACTCTTCAATTTGTTAGACAGGTAAGAAACAGTGACCTTCAGCTGTTCATATAAACTTCCAAAACTCATTAGTAATTCACAAAGGGAAAAACACAGGAAATCAACATGGTGACAGAGGTTTGGATATCTGGACTTAAATAGCTTAAAATTTTGCAAACTTTTGCTTTGAATTTCCCAAGAATGATCCATGAATAATTTGAGAAGCCATATCAAAAACTCAGGTATCAAACATCTCCAAATCTGTTAAAAAAAAAACTCAGCTGTGCCTTGTTTTTTCAACGCATGTCTCAGTGTTTGGATATCCTGGTGAAACACTTTGTACATTACAGTGTACATGTAATATTCTTGCAAATATGAAAATTTTACGACAACATAATAAAATTAATAATAGACAATAAATTTTTCTCAACACCCTATTACTAATTCTGTGATCGTTTCAGAAATAATTATTTGTAAATAGCATGATTTCCTTTGCGTGGGTTATAATTATTTAAATTACATGTTCAGATTTTTTAACTCCCAGCTCAGAATAACTGGAAAGTTGGAAAGAATTAACAGCAAGAGTAAAGTTGGAATGGAGGCCCTCTACTCTACATACTTCCCCAGTGAGACATGCAATGGTAAATATTGTAATGAATACATTTTGCAAGACACTGTCATCACTTAAAGTCAAATTCCTATAACCAAGACCACTTGGGCAAAGTTTTTAAGTTTGGTTACAAAACTATGTTCTGAAATCAACTGATTGAGTTTGTTGCAAAATTATTTGTCTATACCTAGAAACTAGCTCAAAGTTAACGTAACTCAAGAGTCTAGTGAGACCAATAATGAAGCCACACAAGTTTGTATGGTATATGGTATAGCTTACATGTCATGTATGGCTACATATCAATATTGTAGAAGTTGCATTTCAACATGGGGAGTAATCATGAAATAGTTTGTTGTATACATGTACACTGTACAATGAAATTTGATATTTCCTGAAAGATATACATCATTCCAGGCTTACGTGAATCTTATCTTCTGCCTAAATTATTTTTTCAGCGCACAGAGCACTTGATGATTCAATTGCCCTGAAGAAGCTAGTTTTTGAATGCGAACTGAAGCACCACCTTCACCTCTTGGAGTTTAGATCTGCCAAACAACAAAGAGGCAAATTTGAATCAATGCTATTTGTGCAAGTACAATCAGGACAGCTGATTTACAAGTTGGGGAAACATATCTCATCCTCAATGGCGAAGGAAATCGTCAATGCTGGGCTCACTTATGAACTGCTCAGAAGGAGAAATGCTCTACTTTCAAAAGAAGGATTTGTCCAAATGTTGAAAGAGAAGCATCTGTCAAAGCAGTGTTGTGAAAAGCTTGTGGCTTATTTTTGCATCCACTAATTTTCATAAACTATTCATTCATCCGGAGCAAAACCCTATTTAAAGTATTTAAACTACGTGACATATCTGTAGAATAACGAAGTAGTGGAATAGAATCAAATGAAGAGTGATCCTCGCAGTTGTGAGGAATAGAGTTATGAATTGTGTAAGTGTACATGAGGCAATGTAACGAAACACAAAAACAAGTGACAAAAGTTTATTCCAATGTTTTAATGTAATCTACATTCATGAAATCCTTGCAAAGGTGAAAGA
The DNA here is from genome assembly GCA_016490735.1 of Pachyseris speciosa. Lineage (NCBI taxonomy): Eukaryota > Metazoa > Cnidaria > Anthozoa > Scleractinia > Pachyseridae > Pachyseris > Pachyseris speciosa. The sequence continues at coordinate 306,874 of JAEMWC010000429.1, forward strand.
AAAAGCACAGGTATTACAACCTGCTGTGTAAATTTTACCTGTCCGATCGCGCAGAAGGTTTGAGAGGAGCAGAGGGGTGGAACGTTTATACCCTGTAATTTATTTAAATGAAACACGTTGTTGTAAATATTTTCCATACAAATGAACGCAAATCAAATAATCTCAGCTGAGTAGTAAAATTATTACATATGCATGTTCCATGAAATGTCAATAAATCATGTCTCCTAAGATTAGTTCGAAATGTATTAATTATTTAGGTATTATATGTGAATGATCATCGCAGTGCAGTAGTGGAAAGAAAACCTGAAAAAATTCAGGCTTTTACGGGATTCGAACCTACGACCTCTGCGATACCGGTGCAGCGCTCCACCGAAATCAAATATAAGATTTTCATATATTCATTCTCATATTTAGGGATTGGATGAATAAATAAAATTAATACAAAAAATCATGTAAACTTACCTAATAATGAAGGTTTCATGATCCACAGCATCTCCAACTGTTTGAAAAATACATTGCCGCGACCGAAATTAACAAAAATACCATTTCAAGCGTGAAGATTTACTTTTTTTCAGCTCCTTTTCATCCCCATGAATTTCGTTTTTGAACAAAACAAACAAGTATAGCCGATTTGGGTCCACGTTCAAGGTACCCCAACGACCGTACGTACCCAATAATATAGGATTGGCCGGTAGTTACCCCGTGACGTCAAATGTACCCTCTTATTATGGTGTCTAGCTCATAGTCACTAATGTCAGACCACCTTCCGCGGTGTAATCCATACTCCACTACTCTCCGTCGAATGGCCCATTGAGAAACTTGCTGCATGCGAGCTATTGCCATCCATGTGCAACCTAGAACTCTCAGGTTTTCCAATAGTTCCTGCGCAATTTCAAACTTTGGCCTTCCCACTCCACTAACAGCGGCAGAACATGGACCCAAATCGGCTATACTTGTGGTTCTTCTTCCTATTTCAGCCATTCTATTCCACCAATACAAGTGGATTTCAGAAAAGCACGAACAAAGTTCTTGGAGCTGATCAGTGCAACTAGGTAAATTTGCGACACCGTCAGAAACACTTCTGAGAACTGATACCGTAATGTCCAACTGGTTAAACAAAATTGCTGCTGAGGGAAAATCAAGTTAACATTCAAACTATGGTACTCGCAAATGTCGAGTAGATTAACAAGACCCGAGAAAAAGTCTTCCCACGAGGAATTGGTTGCATTTTCATCGGTCGCCATGTTTATGGAAGCTTTGTGACCAGGCCATGAAAGCCTGGTGACCATGCCTGCTAGAGTCACGTGACATTATCGAATGAAAATATTTTTATCGAATGAAAATATTTTTTTATGAAATGAAAATATATTTCATCGAATGGAAATATATATTTTATCGAATAAAAATATTTTATTGAATAAAAATATATTTTTTATCGAATGAAAATATTTTTATCGAATGCAAATATATTTTTTACCGAATGAACATATTTTTATCGAATGCAAATATATTTTTATCGAATGAAAATAATTTTTATCGAGTGAAAATAATTTTTATCGAATTTTGCTACATTTCGGCAACCATAGCAGCCTGGCCTAGAATGCTTAGGCACAAGGCCGCTGAAAATTCGCTCGCCACTTCCGGTGCCACGTAAAAAGAACTTTTCTCCTGGAGAGATAATTGTAGTTGCTGGATTTTGAAACAATTCAAAAGAACATCATATTTTCTTGGATTTCAAGCATTGGTTTTGCGACAAAATGAAAAACCAAAAAATTATGCTCAAAAGAGTGGTCAAAGAAACACATTTTCCTTTCTCATTTTTTTTTTCATCATAAGCCAAAACGCATGCTTAAATTTCTTCAAAACGGTTTTTGAATTGTTATTATACAGGAAATGCGGAAAGAAGGCTTAAGCCATTCAGTTAAAATGCATTTTCCTGTTTCTGGTCACGTGACATTGGGCGTGGTCCGATGACGTCATGAACTGGACCATATTTGCCCCCTATGGGTATTGTCCAAATTTGGTCCAATTGAAGCATACTTGTGCAGAGTTGTAGCAAATTGATTTTTCCCTAGCAACAGCATCAAAAGATACTTTAATGGGCCCTTAAAAATCAAAGAGCCTGTACGTCAAATGAGAGTAGCTTTCACTCAATAAACGGCTGAAACATGCCAAAGTCCTCCTTTCGATGTATTACTTAAAAGGAAAAGCAGGCCTCAGAGCAATAAAAGCTCCGTTGCATAGCGCTGACACATATATTTTAAGATACACGTAGGAAAAAAACGGAGAAATAATATTCAGTTCTACAAAGGAAAGTAAGATCGGTTAAGAATAAGGACACTGTAAGAAGCTGGGTGAACAGAACGTTCGTTGATGAAGAGAGATTGCGTGACGAGCCAAATTTTATTTGTGGGAGGCTAACTTGGAAAGAGGAGAGATTGCGTGACGAGCCAAAAGAAGTTTTGTTTTTAATTGTTTGTTTGTTTCTTCGTTTCTTTTTACAAATATCAAATTATTATCAATGCTGAGTAAGCCATATTGCAATCAATTACTACAACAGATGTATTCTGAAAGCGATTCTGAGGACATTCACCCCAAATAAAAAGACTCTAACATCATTATAAGCCCAATTCGCCCAATGTAACAAGGACAGACCTTTTATCTTTTCTTTCGTTTAAGGCTAAATGAGGAATACATGCACTGTTTTTGCAGGCCCGAATTTAGACTAATTTTAGCCTCTTGTTAATAAATAGTTCGTCCAAGATAGGCAGGGGCTCCAGCTGAAGTATCTGAGACCACGACTTGACTTCAAATGAAATCGCGCCCTTTTGATTGCAAGAAAAAGCAATCACGAGTTTTCTCCGGAGTCAACCTACATTGCCTTAAATTAGGTTCTTGTTGCCGTCTTGGTCCTCATTGCTTGAACTCTCTATTAACGCATTTGGAAATGAGGTCATCGTGGGCGTTTCCGTGGTGGTTGCTGAAGTTTATGAATTTCACCGGTGTGGACACTTCTGCCCCTTAAGTCAATTCTACACTTGTTCGTTTAGAATATATTTAATATTTGCTTGAGGGCTTTCGGGTGCTTTGGACCGTCAAAATTGATTCCTATGGAAAACAGCCACGCTATGTAAAGAAGGATCTTCGTTCTACGGACTAGACTTATATTAGTCAAACAGAATTGTGAAACTTATTAATACAAAGGCTTGTACACGCCGCTAACTGGATTCCAGTTAACATCATGCTGGCGATGGACTACTTTCAATGGCCAAACGAACGGGCAAACCATAAATCATTCATACCTGGGAAGGAAAAGTTAACTTCGGACCATATAATTAGGTGACGGTCTAATTCAATTTGATAAAATCCAGTTTTGACGTAAATTTCTTAACAGCAATGAAGAGTTCCTCAAACTGTGGTCGATGGCATCAACATAAAATTAGCCAATCAACACATGAGAAAGTTGACAGCTACGGTGGATTGACCTCTGCATGCTAATAACAGCGAAAAGCTTGCCTTCTGAAAATTCTTGGGCGTTTATCACCGTAAAATGGAGTCTTATCGCAAACTCTACTTTGGTGTTGCTATTCTCAAGGTTATACTTCATTTGGCTTCGGGTGAGTACAATTTACAGTTTAAATGTGTCCAAATTTGATAGTTTTTGCAAAAAGAGCCAAAATGCTATGACTTCCTCTTTTGAATTCGACTAAGGTGAGGATTTTAAAACTTTCGTTTTGGTTCATTAATTACAATGACCTGTATTAATTTCAAATCTTAGCTTTCTCAGTTTCTTTTTTTATCCACAAGTATATTTAATGCGTGAGGTTGATTACTTACGTTGTTAGTCCCGTTGATTCACAAACCGCTCATTAATGGTCATCTGACCAAAATCAGCTGATGCCGGTGAACAAGTGGCTCTTTAAAGCTTCCAAAATGTGATTCGGAAAGAAAAAGTCTTGTAGATACCTTCTTTGGAATATTGCTTCTCGCTTGTTTAAGGGAAGTTGTTTTTCAATTCCTTTTTTTCATCTTTTCGGTTGCATGTTGTGCTAAGGTGTTTACTTCGCCTGTGTGCACACTCAGTATACTTTCTTCATCATCGATCAGGCGGCTATCTTATTATTTTGAAGTAGCGCGGGTTTTATGGAAAGTATACTGGCATTTTATGATATAATAAATTATTGCACAATACTGATATGCAGTTTAAGAGAATTTGAAGCACAGAAGTGAGTAGTGTTTCAAAAGCTCTATTTTACTAACAATGTGGTATTTATCATTTTACAAATACGATGTTTTTTTTCGGAAATTGTTTGAGTTAAACATGTTTAACGCGGCAGGAAAATGTTTGTTAGTTTCAAACCAGGAATGAAAAACAACAACAACGATAATAAATTTGAATGGAAATTAAACTTTCAAACAATCTTCGTGTGCTAAAAGGATCAGTAAAATTTAATCGAAGTCCTAAGAGCTCTAAATATTGAATCATGTCATTCTTTATCCATAATTTATTCTCCCTGATGCAAACAGCTGTTGAATCCATTGCGTTTCAAAATATTTTTTTCTTTCGTTCTTTGCTCATTCTGACCTGAGACAACTCCACATCAGTGACGGACTTGTCTTGTAAAGACTAATTCAATACTCACCTCACTTTAGTATCGGTAGATCCATTTGATTTGCGACTGGTGATTAAGAGTAGACGTTTTTTACTTTAAAATTTTTTTCGCGCAAACGTAAGCACATTTCACGGCTTCCCGTCATCACGGAAGTTTTCAGAGCCGTTCGTTCAACTAAAGTGTGTTTGTTAGCAAGTTTTCTAAGCTTTCTGCTGTATTTTGAAATTCAATTTATCCTGCAGTTTTCTTTGATACCATAGTTTTACATTCTCGCCGATAGCTGAATATTGTGACAACATAATCTTTAATTTGAGTTTAAAGATTTCGTTTTACTCTTACCCGGCTTGAAAGTCGCTTATCAAATCTTTCTTGTTCATAAGATGACGCTAAGCTTTCCTTTCATTCCTGTACTTTTTTTGTGCATACTTGTTGAAATACTGATACAAGTGTTACAAAGAAAATTATGCTCTGCAATGTTCAATACAATTTTATCGTTCGCATTACTGTCTGCAATGTGTGGTCAAGCGATGGAATTTTCCCGCCACATTTACCGTCGAGATGCATTTCTAATAGTGATACTTCGTTCAGTGTTAGGTGAGTCGTAAGTGTATCCCTGGTGCCGAGTCCACTCTAAAATCTGCCTTACTTTAGTATCGGTCGATTCATTTGTGACTCGATTTCCAACAAACGTTTGCTACCTTAAAATTTACACGCAAACGCAAGCACTACCACCACATTCCACATTTTTGTTTTCACTTCCCCTGAACACGGAAGTTGTAACAGCCGTTGATTCAACTTTAGTGTTTTTTGTCAGAAATTTTAGCTTGCAGTCCTCGGTTATACGTTTTCCTGAACTTTCTGGTGTATTCCACAATTCTATTTATGCTGTAGTTTACTTTGATGCTACAGTTTTACATTCTTGCCTAAAGAGGAATACTTAAGCCGACAGATCATTGGTTTTAAATTGGATTTCTCTTGCCTTTGTTCAAGACGCTTGTCAAATCTCCTCGCTTATAAGATGTAATGTTGAATTGGACTTTTAAGTCACAATAGAATTTTTAACTTAACCACGTTCCATGCCCTCTTTAAAAATATTTTTTGCAAACAAATTGCAAGTTTTTTCTGCAATGCGTGCCATTACGGCAGAGCTTTTTTTACAACATTATCTGAAATACAACCGCGCGCAAGCATAACCAACCTTTCATAGTTCAATTATCGCTCCGTTCCGTTTTTACACTCCAAGTTTTCACAGTTTGGGGTGAGACAACGATAGCCAGTACACAGCTTTTTGTGGTCACACGTAACATTCCCCGTATACATAAATAACTTGAAGTCGTTTACTTGTTTTAAGCACGTACTACTGAAACATTCCAATACTTGAAAACCGTTTTCTTACACTGGGAATCATCTTCGTCCACACTCCATACAAACGAATTCGAAGGATTGTTGGGAGAACAAAAAAGAGTTTGATGCAGTTACATAACAATTGTTCGCCGGAGCATGCTTTTATAGAGATAAAAAAATGTTCAGGACAGAATAGTGTTCGGTAAGACATCACGCTTAACAAAATGATTACAAACAAAGTTTTCACGTTGCGGAGAAAGACGAAGCAACCAGCTGTTGTTACATAGCCAAAACACGCTCGGGTCAAAAAAGAATTTTTGTCAGAAAGGAGTTAAGAATCCTCATTCCTCTTAATAATGTTTTAGAAATAGTGATATGAAAATATTCAGGGCTGAATATTGTATCGGTAAGGAATCATTCTTAAAAATAAGAAACGCCCCAACTGAAATTCAAGATATCTGAGCGGACATTTTCAGTCATTTTAAACAGTCAGAAAAACACCATTCTAAATTTGCATACCGTGGGGTTAAATTTTCATTGAAACGCGATTTTAATTTGATAAAATGTCGCTTTAAACTTTCACCAGTACTGCTGAACTATATCCGTTTGTATTTGGATGGACAGTCAGCTAGGATTTTCAGAAAGTAATAACACTTAATAAGAAGTTACCTCCTCTTCAATAACTAGCATATAAATTTTCCCTGAATTAAAAAATATCGGATCAGAAAGAAAAAAGTGATAAAGGGACTAAAGTTTCTTGTTTAAATGTGCTCCACGGGTGTCCGCTTTTCACATAACAACCATCTAGCCGTTCAACATTTTATGAAATTCTAAACTTGACAAAGCTGGCAAAGAGTTGGAAATTCAACTCTAATCATGCAGTTATTACCCACAAATGTTAATCAAGACAGCTCTCGCTGGAGCGTTTTGCGCAAACAACACGAAATAATATCGGAGATTTCGGAGAGCAAATGTAGAATACTGGGCGGCTTAGGCCCACCTTATCTACATGCGTCGGATTGTTGTTCATTGTATAGCAATCGAAGCGACCCTGTATTTTATTTGAAGATGATAAATCGTGTGGAACTGGATTTTGCTGGGAATAATTCTGGAATTAGTATACATTTCGATCACTAGGTTGTCCTAACGGTCCGGAAAACCAGAAGTGCAGTAGTATTCGTCCATTTGTGTACCGGCTTCGCTTTCACAACATACGCTGATCGTGTTAATTCGGTTTCACATTTCAAGTACGGTTAAGGTAGCGCAGGAGTCTTGCTTATGAAAGCATGGAAGTGATAAAAATTCTATTGAACTGTAGATTGACTGAATTACAAGTTGCCTTTAATACGGCAGATCTTTCGAACGTCTTTTTTTTTTACAACCTTTCATTTAACGCAAATTGATACTATAGTTTTACATTCTTGTAGAAAGTCGCCGGGATACTAGAGTTAACTGAGCACATAATCTTTGGTTTTAAAGTAGATTTCTCTTGCCTTTGTTCAACGGCGGTTGTCAAATCTTCCTTGTTTATAACATAACGCAAAGTTTCCCTATCTTCTACTCTGATGGAAGCAGTCTCCAAATCCAACTAGAATGGTGTTCTTCATTCCACGAATGTACATATTATGGATGGGTGAGACAGTGAAAACGTGACAATTCATTATAGACACGTGATCTGGACACGCCTTCCAGTTCGTTTCATGCACAACTTCTGTTACTCAACATGATCCCCACGTTAGTTCTAAGACACATCTGCTAAAAGGTGGTGTACGCCTTCCCTAAAGAAATTGAAGGAAAGTGGAGACTTTAAAGAGTCACGTGATCATTTCTGCGGGTGATAGTTGCCCGTCTAAAGGAGCTTTGATAACAAGCTTTAGTTTTTGGCTAAGTTTCATGTTAAGACTGTGTTATATAGTTTCAGAGATAGGCCACCCACCAGCATTTTGACTGTAATTTGAATTGACCCAGTACTCAGTATAGCTGAGAAGGACTAGAAGTGTTTCACTTTGTGAATTACTTTACACGTCACCAGAAAAAATTTGCTTCGGTTATCACTCGGTCTGCAATCTTGGAAAATGAAAGGGATTTAATATTATCATCGTGATATTTCTGATAACTTTCTGGGCTTTCGGTCAGCTTGTAAATTTTCATTACGACTGGTAAGTTACTTCTGTTATCATCTTTGAACCCTTCAGTTCTCGAAATGAAATCTCCGTCAGTCGACAAACCCATCAATATTGACAACATATCAGCTACGGTTACAACGCATAGGTCATCACAAGTTAATTTTCTTTTCTGGCCTCATAGGACAAGAGCTTACATTTGCTAACTAAATTTCTTTAATAGGGCGATCAAAATCCAACTTTGTTTCTTTTACTGAGTCACACAAAACCCCTTAGTTGAAGTCAGCCTTTCCTCGTTTTTCCTAGTGAGCTCTTAATTACTCCACAGCAAAATGTTAAGTTAATCAGGATAAGATTCTCCAAGAATGTATTAAAACTGTGCTATTATTGTTGCACAGTGCTGCAAGAATTCGTTAGGGTGTTGAAGTAATTCTTTAAGCAGAATACGTATACAACTTTCGAAAGTGGAAAACTGGAACTGGGATAATTATGCCATTTTGTCACTTGAAAGTAGTTCGTATCGAATACAAGAAATGCACCGGAAAGACAAATGTACTCCCCGCCAAAACACATTTGCATAGAGTTTTGGTAACTGGATTTGAATTTGATCGACCGTCGACAAAAATTTGCATACATGACAACTATCGCATTGCCATTAGTAGTCTGCAAAAATCACCGATGAAAATAACATATCGCTTGTTGCAGAAAATGACCGGAACGTATAAATTGAATGCCAATTAACATTATCCAAAATCCATGTAACTTTTGTGCCTGATTATTCAAGATTCTCCGCGTTTACCCGTACTGCACAAGAATGACAAGCGTAATACTATAATATCCTAAATTTTTCTCGGTTCGCGTTTAAACATAAACACTGGTAACAGAAGTTCAATGGTCACCTGATCCCGCTCATGTATTCCCGATTTGTAAACATGCGTGAATTTGCAGCGTAACTGAAAACATAAAATAGTGTTATCTCCGGTTCTACAAGGCCTTCAAACTATATGCACCGTCTACTGATGAGAAAGTTTTTTGAAAAAAATGTCTATAACATTTTTATTTTTATTTTTAGCACACGACGGCGAGCGTGAATTTGTGGCGATACGCCAAACACAAACAAAAAAGGCAACCGAGCTGCATAAATAATTCTGAACTCTTTGTGAAAATGACATTTAACGCAGACTTGGCAAAAACAAAGCTAACTTCTGATCTGTACGTAGCCCAACAAACGGACAAAGCAACCTTGCGAAACGACTTCAATCTTTGATTGGCAGCAGGTTTTGTACAATTTTTTTTCCATTTTCGGACATAAGGACACTGAAGGTATTTTACACCTGGGCCACAGGTAGCCCAGTAAAAAACGGAGTCGTGACAAAATTATTTTTAATACAACTCTTACAGCTCTCTATTATTCACATAGAGAGAGTTCTTTTGTTGCTGAGATCTACTTCTTGTAGTGAACGTAAATGCTGGCTGTGGTGTTAAAGTGTAATACAATCAAACTTGATGCTTCCACCCAATGGATTTGTAGTTAGGTAGAGATTGAGATCCCTAACGGTTGAAACCTTCTTGTATGTGACTCGCTATACGCAGGAATCCAGGCTTTGTGCAGCACAGTAAAGTAATTTTCCTTGTAAATTTGAAAATAGCAACTAAACAGTGCTAAATTCACGCCACTAAGGAAACTATGTTGTTGTGGTCTGTTTAGAGTGAATGCATGGCAAGTTTCCTACATCCGCCAAGATAGAATGATACCCATTGGTGTCACCCGATGAAGCACTATAAAATTACGAATACTTAAAAAATGTTAGAAGGTTAACATATTTTTACCTTGATTTCTACGCTGCAGGCTGTGGTAGAGTTTTCAACAACACACTGTTAAGTCCTGGATATCCTAACAACTATCCAAACAACATGGACTGTGCTTATTCGGTTGATATTCCACACGGCATGGCGATGAAGATAACCTTCAACTATTTTAACTTGGAGTGCGAGTAAGCCAAATATAAATTACTTTCACAGTATTATATAACAGAACCTCGATTTTACGATAATTTAGAGTTACTGTGATGTCTGTGGAAAGTAATCTCACCGTTCCCAGAGATTTTCGCCATTAAGTTTTCTCACTGCTTCGGAACTAAATCACAGTTGCCACGCTTTGCGGCAATTTAAGTAGACGTAAGAGCAACCCCAGTCGTGTCTCTATTGCTTGCGTTCTCTCCCGTTTCACAGATGTTTTTCTGTTGTATAACTTTGCTTTGAGATCTGACTAATTCTTTTGTTTGTTTACGTTTGCTTTGACTGGTTGCATTTCCAAGGTCGGATTTGATCGAACGAAATTGCTTTAAAAGCGCTTTAATTATATCCAGGTGGAACTTTTGGTCCGCCATATGCGACATTTTTATATAATAGTTGCCTCATGGTGGCTTACCGTTCGCTTTCCTTTCGTTAATTGTTCGGCCATAATGGTTGGCTTTCCACGGTCCACCGAACAAGCGCGACATTTTAAGCCACTATTGTGTATATTTCAATGCAGACTTGAAAACATAACAAAAGGAATTAAATCATAGAACCAGAATAAGGAGTATCCTTATAATCTTTTTATTGATCAGGAGGTTGTTTTGATAACAGGTGACCCAAGCTCAGGGAGTGTTTATAATGAACGTTGAACCTTGTCGTAATAGACTTAATTGTATGAGAATTTAACGGTAATAAATGTATATGAATGAAAAAGTAAATGAAATAAAATGTAATAAAAAATGTATAACCTTTCATATGTGGTTTATTCAGTGTGCCTGTCATGTATTAGGCCGTTTCAAGGCGCTTCCGTTGATATTACCGTTAAATTCTCGTACAGACCCTTGTAATTAACCAGATTAGCACTATAGACCCTTTTCATAATGGCGCCCGACAAATTATTCTTTCATTCTTATGATAATGAGCCCTACTAACCTCGTCAGCCTGTACAAAATTCAATAGAATTTTTTCATTAAAGTGAGGTTAGTAGGGCTAATTAACACATATACAAAAGAATAATTAAAATCGTCCGCCATTATGAAAAAGGTCTATTAACAAACGGCTCATCGGTTATTAAAACACTCTCTATACTTAGGTTACCGGTGTTTTTTGTAAATTTAATAATTTATATTGTCTGGGTTTGTCTTTGAGGCTGAAGTCCTTTGCGTATTTTGTTTGAAAAGTCACTAAAAATCATTCCATTAATTAAAATTTCAGAGCAACGTACAGATCAGAGGCTTTATTCGGTGACTTCTCATTCATTTTAGTTTTGGATAGAAAACCTAAGCGAAATTTGGCTGAGAACAATGGAGTTAAAAGGTTCCATCACGCGCGAGCGAACCTTGATTTTAATGAGACTAGCAAAACTAATCATTATGCGGATTTTAGCAGTCGCGCGATCTAAGCAAATGGTTCTTTACGAGAAATTAATCTATTTTTCCGATCCTACATATGAAAACACCTTTTACATACAATGAAAATTACATATGAAAATTCTTTAAATTAAATAAATAAACGAATAAAGATTTCCAAAATTATTCTGAAATTTGTTCCTTCACTATGTTCCCCGGTATTTAAAGTGTATGTTAGGTAATTCAATTGGTCGATGACTTAACGTATTATTAATAATTTTTAATCAATGTGCTATATTCGTCGGTATCAGGTGAACGCTTTCCAGAAAACTTTCGAATCATGCAAAAAGATGACGGCTTTTGTTTTCCACGGTCGTAAGTGACAGGTTCTAGAAGAGTAATTTTAACTTACCTAATATGGCTGTGAGTCATTTCTCATCAGCTCAGCTCAGCTTATCATGACCATGAACATGTTCTTTTCTGCAGGTTCAACTATTTAGAGATTGAGAATGAGAATAACAAGGCGAATGGTAAATATTGCGATGTCCGTTCTGGAGAAAGTGTTATTGTCTCTGGACACTATGTCAACATATCCTTTCATTCAGACGGTGGTGTTAGTGGGATGGCATACAACTTATCTTTCTCTGCTGTTCCTCTGGGTAAGTACAGTGAGCTTGAAATTCTATTTTACGATAGCCCATCTAAAATATTACTTTTTCTTATGTAGTAAAATAATCCCTTACCGCTTCCAGCTGGGATATTGTAAGGTACTGACCCGAGTGGAATTCAAGCTGAGCAAAGACCAAAATGTTTTGGCACAAAACAAAACAAAAGATGTATAATCCAAGGTGAAATGGAGGCTAAGTAAAACAAAACCGGCGTGAGAAAAAATGGCCGAAAGCTTTACGCACGACGAACTAAGCGGCGAAAGAGGGATTGCTCGTAGTCTACTGTTAAATTAACACCGAGACCCAAATGACTAGAAATGTTCCACTCTGTGAATTTCTTTCCTTTTGACTAGAGACGTTTTCCTTGATGTGCTGTGGAGTGAGTAACATCAGTTATCACTCGATCTGCAACCCTGGAATTTAATGCTTTAAAAAATATTTACATGAGTGACATATTTATTATTTGTTTATTTCTTTCTTAATTAGTTATATTAGCTATCAAAGATGTAATATTACAATGGTGATATTTCTGATAATATTCTGGTCTTTAGGTCAGTTTCTAAATGCTTCTTTGGGAAATACGACTGGTAAGTGAATTTTGGTATCATCTTTGAACCCTTTAACAAACCCAGCAACGACATATCACTGATTCACCGGTTACAACGTAGAGACCATCACAAGTTACGGGGGCGGATCCAGGCATTTTTGGTAGTGGGCAGACACTTTTTTCGGCAAATTACTTCTCCTCGCAACTCCGTCACTCGCCTTCCCCCACCACCTCCCGCCGCCGTTACACATTATAATCAATTCTTAGCCCCCTTACTGTGCATGTAGACATGGATTTTAGTCGTAAAGGATACACCTCTGGAACATCCTTCGCTTGTGTTTGGCTTTAAAAACAACAACAAGCTTATTTGCATGACCGTAAAACATTGCAGTATTACGAAAGCAGGTAACAAGAATTAAACTAGTTTGACAACAGATTGTTTAGTAAATCAAAACACGCGGAAATAAACTTAACAAACTGCATATTAATAATATTATCATCACAGTTCATTAATTCAACAATTAAATCAGCAAATGGTAACAGCTTATTATTCGGTATTCTATTAACTACTTCCTCATAAAAGGCATTTCTAATTGATGAATACAACGAAACAGAAAGTGGGTTTCATCTTCAATATCATTCATATCACAAAGACTGCAAAGTCTTTCACATCTAGGAATATTATGACATCTACCGGTTTCAATTTTAAATTTATGATTACCAATCTCAGTTTCACTAACGTTTTTCAATTATAGTTTTTTCTGGTTATATCTAAATAAATTGAGGGTGCATAGTTGTTTTTGAAAGTGCTATAAAATTCTAGCTTTTTTGAATGCTGGAGGGTATGTTTCCAATGATCGATATGTTTCTTTTTCATGACGTACAAATGACGCTTAATCATAATGTTATCTAATTCGCTATGATCGAAGTCAAGGAGATCATAGTAATGATAAATGTTTATGAGATTGGAGTAAAAGCTACTTTTGCATGGTCATGGTGCATGTGCATGAGTGCAAGTCCTGAGAACCGCTCCTCAGACATCCTATTTATGAGATAGGACTGACTTGATTCTTCGCAAGTCGGAGTTTGAACGCTCGGCTTCAGGCGGCAGAACTTACTGGGAGCGTACACCTCGTATGTTCGGATATTTATCCTCATTAGCATATTTTACACACTCCGAAGTGTCCCGGGAGGGGTAAATTTGATGTTTGCTGTTTCCAAAAGTACTGCATTCCTTTAACCCGGAAAGAAGTGAGGACGGTGTAGGTAAGTCCAGTTTCCAAAACTGTAACTTTTCCCGACGCTAAATTACGAAGATCGCTGTTGTGCCTCACCACGGCAGGTGGAACTAAGGCAAAGATTTCGACTCAGGCCCCGATATCTTCATCAAATTTTGAATTCACTTCTTTCAACAAATGATCCATGAAAGGGATGGCAACATTAAGACGATAATGTGATTCCGGGTTTACGGCGCTAGGTGCATTGTTTCTGTGTACCTGCCTCCCAGTGATTCGCGGTGCTGATACTGTAGCGCCAATCTTGTCAGCCAGTCTAGAGGCATCTTCAAACCATTCATGAAATTCCTCTTCTATGTTTAACGTCACTCTTGCAACTGTTTAAATAGTGTTGTCAATCATAGCATAAGCTTGAAAGACATCCTGGTCTTTCTTCTGAAGCTTGGCTGCAATGGGTTTGAGTGTTTCCAGGCTATTCTTCGTGATAAAAAAGGTGAAAATGAATCCGAATGCCTGGCCGGAATTTAAATTTGTGGCAAAATACAATGGCTTTCCATCAAAAAAAAAGTCAACCAGTTGAGTAATAATAGGTGATCCTGTTGATGCGGGAATTTCAGCGGAAAACAAATAAGCAAAAAACAAACAAACAAACAAACAAACAAAAAACAAAATTGGTTAGGGAAGGGGAAGTGGGGAGGGGCTCGGGTCCGAACCGACCGACCTCCTGGATCCGCCACTGCTGTTAATTGATACCAGTAACAAGGATTCGATTATGTATTTCTCGAATTTTTCTTTTATTACATTCTGGCCCCATAAGACGCATTTGATCATATTCTCATGGTAATTTGCGCCTAAGAAATATTAATCATCATCATCATCATCATCATCATCATCATCATCATCATCATCATTATTATTATTATTATTATTATTATAAGACAAAAGTTTGTATTTGCTTACTAAAAACTTTAGTAGTGCGAGGGTGAAAGCTAACTTCATTCGTTTTAGAAGTCATCTGTAACAAATATGATAGAAGCCTTTATTTGTCCTGATGAGCTCTACATTACTCCACAGCAAAATTTTGAGTCCTGAATATGACATATACAATCTTTGGTGTTTAAAAACTCTGAATTACTAAATTTCATATCAGAGCGCTATTAGTCATATAGAGAGAGTTATTTTGTTGTTGAGGTTTACCTCGTAGTGAAAGTAAATGCTGGCTGTGGTCTTAAAGTGTCAGCACAATCTAATCTTGATGCCTCCCGGCCACCCGCTGGATTTGTAGTTAGGTAGAGAGTGAGAGCCTTAAAGGCCGCTCTCACGTTTGAAACCTCCCCGTATGTTGCTCACTATACGGAAGAACCCCCGGCTTTGTGCAGCAAAGAAAGTTATTTTGGTTGTAAATTTCAACCCCCCACCTAAAACCACGCTACAAAGCAAAATATGTTTTTGTGGTCTATTTAGACTGAATGTTTAGTAGGTGTTGGGTTTGGTGCATGTTGCAACCTAAGAAAACAATGCATTAAGTTTAGATTTTGATACCGTTTTCCCGGCCACATCCGCCAAGATAGAATGATCCCCAGTGGCGTAACCTGAAGCGTTATAAAATTACGAATACCCAAAAAGTGTTACCAGTTTTTCCATAAATTAATTTCTACATTGCAGGCTGTGGTAGAGTTTCCAACAACATCCTGTTAAATCCTGGATATCCTAACAACTATCCAAACGACATGGACTGTGCTTATTCGGTTGATATTCCACACGGCATGGCGATGAAGATAACCTTTAACCATTTTGACTTGGAGTATCATCAATCCTGCAGGTAAGCCAAAAATAAATTGCTTTCACAGTATTATATTACAGAACCTCAACTTCGTGATAATTTAGAGTTACTGTGTTGTCTGTGGAAAAGTAATTTCACTGTTGTCAGGTATTTGTCCCATCAAGGTTTGTAACGGTCTCTGAAGAAACTCCCAGTTGTTTTCAATTAATTGTACGTAATAACAAACCCACTCGTGTCTCTGTTGCCCGCTTTGTTTCTCGTTTCACAAACGCTGTTAACTTTTATTTCCATTGAGATCTGTTTACGTTTGTTTTGCCTGGTTACATTTACAATGTCGGATTTTGATCGAACGAAATTGCTTGAAAGCCGCTTTAATTATACTCAGGCCAAAGGTGGACTTTTGCTTTGCCATATCCAGACAGTAGTTGCCTCGTGATGGCTTACCGTTTCCTTTTCATTCGTTCTTTCTTCGGGGCCATGATGGTTTGCTTTCCACGTTCCGCAGAAATAGCGCGACATTAAAGCCCCATTTACACTTCAGAAAAAAATGGGTACGGACCAATTTTTTTAACCGTTAACACAGCAATTTCGAAGAGCAAAAGGGGTCCGGACTCGTCTTTTTTCCAGAAAAAAGCGAGTCCGGATCCATTTCATGCAAACATGGTACGGAAGGTTTACACGGCAAAAATATCTGGTCCGTACCAACTTCTTTTGGGGTCTGGACCTATTTTTTTCTGTAGTGTATATGGGGCTTCACTCACATAGCTGAAAGCTCTAAGCAAAAGGTTCGTTACGAGAAAATAACTTTTTTTCCGAGACCACAGAGAATTACAACTGAAAATTCTGAAAAAAAAAACTGAATAAAGATTTCACGAATTGTTCTGAAATATGCCTCTACACTATATTATCGGGTATTTAATTGTATCTTAGGTAGTTCAATTAGTGACTGACTTTACGTATTATTAATAAGTTTTAATTAAAGTGATATATTCGTCGGTATGAACGCTTTTCTGAAAGTTTTCGAATCACGTAAAAAGTGACAGCTTTTGTTTTCCAAGGTCGAAAAATTAACTTTATATACCTATGAGTCATTCCTCATCACATCTTATCACGAGCATAAACATTTTCTTGTTCACAGGTTTGACTACTTGAGCATCACGAATGAGAATAACGAGGACTTTGGTATATATTGTGGTAGCCGTTCTGGAGAAAGCGTTATTGTCACTGGACACTTTGCCAACATATCCTTTCAATCAGATGACAGTTGGAGCATGATCGGATACAACTTATCTTTCTCTGCTATTGCTGATATTCCTGTTTCTGGTAAGTACAGTGAGCTTGAAATTTTTTGCTACGATAGCCCATCTAAAACATTACTTTTGCTCATGTAATAAAGATATCCCTTCCAGCTGTTGGGATATTGGAGGGTACCAAACGTTAAGCAAAGACCAAAATGTTTTCTTTCACGAAATGCCGAAATTCAGGAAGCGGAATACAGCTCAGAAAAATTTGCCTCCGTTTCAATAAATATCACATAAATTTCCTCTCAGTTAAAAAATATCCGCCTCTTATATAACTGCCATTTAGTCGTTGAACATCTTATGTAATGCGGCCAAGTCGGCGCAAATTCGTTATTCATCTGCGCTTGTCACCCACAAATGCTTGCTTGAGCTGACATCTCTCGTTGTCGCTTTTTGCGCAAAGAAATGAAAATGATGAAAGCCATAAAATTCGGGGAATGCCGGATTTACTCGATTAGACGCCGCAGTGGTTAAACACGTTTCTCTTTTAAATAATATTTGCAAATGATCTGCCGTAATTGTTGTCATTAGAAAGATGATTTTTGAAATAAACGCCGCCCTTGATTAAATGCCGCATCGGACATGCTCAAAATTTAATAAAATTCCAATATGTCGCTTTTTGCTGAGATAGAATTCTAATTGTCTGGCTTGTATGTGCACTTGTGATTTTTCTTACAATCCTCGAATAAAAGCCTCGTTCTTCTGATTGGGTGAGGCGTTTATTGGTACTTTTGCTTCCATCTGCAGCGTTAAATCGAGGGCGGCGTTAATAATCGAATAACTACAGTAAACGGCCTTTTTTACTAGAGGGGCTCGTATCATTTGGCTGAGAATATCGGGATTTCAGTGAGCAACTGTAGAATTAATACTGGGCCGCTTTGTTCGACTTTATTTTACATGTGTCGGAGCTTCTTGAAGAGGCATATCACAATTGACTTTACTGTTATTAAAGTCCCCCGGCCAGTGTTGTAATGCGCATTTGAATATTGCATAGAAAATGCCCGATATAAATGTGATATTTATTATTATTATTGTTATTATTATTATTATTATTATTATTATTATTCAGTGTATGGCAAAACGCCGCCTGTATTCTATAGTCTAGCCAATTCTGGGTCCAAAATTGAGTACGTGCAAGAGGATTTCGTTGGGAAGAATTTCCGGAATTAGTATACTTGTCGATCACTAGGTTGTCCTGACTTTCTGGAAAGTTAGAAGAACCCTTATATTCGTCCATTTTTCTACCAGCTTTTACTGTAGTTTCTCCAACATACGTAGACTGTGTTATTTCTCTCTTAAAAATATACTTTTAAACTAAACGGATTTCATCCGTACGGTTTAGCGCAAGTTTCAGCACCTAAACATTTCCAACATTTTTCAAACCGGAATGTTTTGACGAACGGACGATTCCACGACGCGACCGCCTCAAAACATAAATAATGGCATTAGAACAAAGTTTGACCCATCAAGGTGGCAGCAGTAAAACTTGCTGTTCGTTGAACAAAGATCGTGAATTTAGATCCAACAAGAAGAATATCGTACAGCAACCAATTTACAGCTCCATCGGGTATTTAGACTCTTTGCGCCATTTCCATTAATTCAGCGGCAATGATTCCTTTAAATTAATACTGAGCGTGCCACTTAAATTCACTCTTTATTAGTCAAACAGAATTGCCAAGCTTATAATCGCTGAATCGATTCCAGTTCACATCATGCAGGCGATGGCCGAATGGCCACATCATTCATACCAGGGAACGAAACATTAAAGTCGAACCATATAATTTGGTGACTGTATGATTAGTAAGTTCCAGTTTTAACTTGGACGAAGAGTTTTTCAAAAGGTGGTGGATGGTATCTACACAGATAAAATAAGCCAATTAACGCACGAGAAATTTGACAGCTAGGGTGGATTGACTTCTGTATGCTAATAATAGAGAAAAGCTTGCCTTGTGAAAATGTTTTAGCCTTAAGGTTGGCGTTTACCATCTTACAATGGAGTTTTATCGCAATCTCTACTTTGGTGTTGTTATTCTCGAGGTTGAATTTATTCTGGCTTCAATTGAGTATAGTTTGCAGTTTCAATGTGTCCAACTTAAAAACGAACCAAACTACGTTGACTTCCTGTTCTGAATTTGGGTAATTAAGGCGTGACATCAGACCTATTTGCGGGGGAGTCACAAATTATGGCTTTCGTTTTGGTTTACTTTATCACAATGATCCTCATAAATGTATAAAACATTTTAGTAACCGAAAGCCTGCATTTCAAATATTATCTTTCTCAGTTTCTTTAATTATCCACAGATATATTTTCCACTTAATTTAATGCGTGAGGTTAATTGCTTACTGCACGTTGTTAGTGCCGGTGATTCACAAACCGCTCAGTAATGGTCATCTGACCAAAATCGACTAATACATGAACAAGTGGCTCTTTAAAGCTTCCAAAATCTGATTGGGAAAGAAAAAGTCTTGTATATACCTTCTATGGAATATTCCTTCTCGCTAGTATGTGCTAAGGTGTTTACGTCGCCTGTGTGAACACTCAGTATACCTTCATCATCGATCAGGCGGCTATCTAATTATTTTGAAGTAGCGCGGGTTTTTATGGAAAGTACATTGGCATTTTATAATATAATTAATTATTGCACAATATGATATGAGGTGTAAAAGAATTTGATGTACAGAAGTGAGTAGTGTTTTGAAAGCTCTATTTTACTAACAGAGTGGCATTTATCATTTTACAGATAACATATGCTGTTTTTCTTTTTTTGGAGAACTTAAATTTATCGGGCTAAATTTGTCCTCAGAAATTGTTTGAGGTAAATGTATTAAACGCCGGCGGCAGGAAATGTTCTTAGTTTCAAACTAGGAATGAAAAACAACAACAACGATAATAACTTTGAATTGAAATTAAAATTTCTTCATATAGTAAGAGAGTCAGTAAAATTTAATCGGATTCCTAAAAGCTCTTAATATTTAATCATGTCATCCTTTATCCATAATTTACTCTACCCGATGTAAACAGCTGTTGAACCCACTGTGTTTCAAAATATTTGTTTCGACTAAAATGAAATTTTACTATATAGACCATTCTAAGTTCTCACTGACACCTGAGAGAATTTCACATGACGACGGATTTGTCTTATAAAGAGTAATTCAAAACTCACTTCCCTTTAATATCGGTAGATCCATTTGCGACTGGATTTCCAGTATACGTTTTCCACTTCGCACTTTAACATTTTCGCACAAACGCAAGCTTTTCCAGCACATTCCACAGTATTGTTTTCACGGCATCTGTCATCACGGAAGTTGTCAGAGCCGTTTATTCAACTAAAATCTGTTTGTTAGCAAGTTTTCTAAACTTTCTGGTGTATTTTGAAATTCAATTTATCCTGAAGTTTTCTTTGATACCATAGTTTTACATTCTTACCGAAAGCCGAATATTTTTACATGACCTTTAATTTGGTTTTAAAGATTTCCTTTTGCTCTTAGCCGGCTTGAAAGTCGCTTCTCAAATCTTCCTTGTTTATAAGATGAAGCAAGGCTTTCCTTTCATTTCTGAATTTTTTTTTGTGCATACTTGTTGAAATACTGATATAACTGTCACAAAGAAAATTATGCTCCGCAATGTTCAATACAATTTTAACGTCCGCGTTCAATGGCATCTTCAATCTTTTTCCATCTCATCTTCCACTTTCAAACAGCTTCGTTTACATTCTAAGCAAAAACACTGGAAGGTTTTTCTGCAGTGCCTGACATTACGGTGGAGCTGTTTCATAGCATTTTTGTCGAGTTGAATTTTCTACTGCGTTTCCTAGTTGAGTGTTAGGTGCCGAGTTTGATCTGATCAAGATACATCCTACTAAGGCGTCATAAGCCGCTCGTCTTCATAACGAGCCTGAAAAAATGACCATAATCGGTCTGTTAACTTGCTTCTGGCTCTTTTAATCAGCATATTTATTTCATAAATTCTCTACTTTTGCTTTTGCTTCCCTTCATCGCAATAGTTGTAGCTTCATGTACTCTCGGGTATTTTCCTTTTTACACTCCCAAGTTTTTTACGTAGTTGAGATAACGAACGATAACGTTAGAGAACTTTGGACATCACACGTAACATCCCTTGTATCAATGTATAAAGTCTTCGGTTTTTACTGAATTATCTGTCTTGTGTTGATTTTTACTTGTTTCTAGCGAACGTGAGGCTACTGGAATATTTCAGTACTTTTATTTCCAGATGAATACATGTTTAAATGATCACACAGTGGCATTCAAGAAAACAGATAATACTGAAGGATGTAAAATGGTTTCTTTGTGAGAACACTGTTTCATTTACCCCGTTTCATTGCATGTTGACTGAAAAAGTAAGCGAGAAAACGGACTACGCTTCGGTGTCATCTTGGCACCACTAACAAGTGAAGAATGCAAAGGAAAAGAAATTTATACTAAAAGCAAATTCCTTCTTTCGGTGCCCACGCATCGCAGGTTTACGGCAGGTGTGAAGAGTGTAGAGTTGTTTCGCGCAAACTTTGGAGATAACTGTTTAAAGAGAAACAAATCAATCACATAAGAAAGTATGCCTTGTGTAGTAATTGTATTTAGTCTCCTGGCCCGCCCAGACTATTTAGCTCGAGAACTGCGCGATCCTCGGCACTTGGCCTGTTTTACAGTCTATAAAAAGTTATGATGTTAAGACAGGGGCCCATGTTGCAGGAATTAAGACGCCACAGGGTAAAGATGAACTCACGCTTAGTAGTCCAGCGTACTTTCGGTTTCCGTTACTTTGAAAGTTACGCTTGTTTTTTATTCTTCCCAAGTTTCTCCCAAGCCGTGTCCCTGTGAGTATTCCAATACTAAATGTTTTCGCGTTCTTATCATCGTTGCCTATTGTTGTCTTGTTTTACATGCAGGATACTGTAGTGACCTGGATCTTGGAATGCAAAGTGGTTCAATCCCAGATAACAGGATGAATGCTCCTCTGAGCTTAACGCCAGCACACCAGCCAAGAATGGCCGATTGAATTATGCAGCAGGATCATCGTGGTGTGCATCCACAAATGACAGTAATCCATATCTACAGATTGATCTGCAGACACCTCACATCATCTGTGCTGTGTCCACTCAGGGGAATGCTAAAGCATATGAGTGGGTGGAGACATACACATTACAAACATCCAGAGATGGAAAAACGTGGATAGATTATAAGGACGGGGGACAAGTTGAGGTGAGCTGTTTGAGTAGTGTGTATATAGAGAGTGTTTTAATCATGTAGCATAAAAAATACGAGATGCGTTTGAGAGGTATCTTCTTTACTAAAAGGGTGGTTAAAAACAATATACAACTACTTGGTAGACGGCTTGTACATTTGTATGCATATGTTGTTGTCGATCATAGCTTGTAATTTATCATCTTAATTTTTCTCGAATTTCAGGTTCTTAAGGGAAATGTCGACAGCGCCACAACAAATAAGAATTTTATTTACCAGGGAGTCTTAACAAGGTGGTTGCGATTCTTGGGGGGAGCTAGGCATGGTGCGTTCTGCATGAGGCTGGAAGTGTTTGGAGTGAAGCAAACACCAGGTAAAACAACGGTGATGCTTTCATGTGACTCTTTCCGATCAAAACTGCTTTTAACAATTTATCTTAACGTTTTGAGTACTTTTTATTACTGTGCGCTGATGTTTTGTTCAGAGTCGCTGGATGGCGAATAATCTCATTTAAGGGAGTAATATCAAAGAACCATGGGAATTATTATGGTGCTCAGTTAGTAAGGAAACACTACTCAATTAATCCACCAGGGACTTTGATAAAATTGAAAATGTAAGAGGCATTAAATTAAAATATTGTATTCCTGCAATATTTCATGAACAAGTCAAGGCATTTTGTGAGTAGGTTAATTATGTTTTAAAAAGTCGAAAGTTATGTTTCAGAAGAGCAATAGAAAATATATTTTCATCACTAGAAGTGGCTGTATGTTTAAGTCCTGGACAAGATCGATACGATTAAAAACATACGTGTAAGGTCACCAGGTTGCTGGAGTGGGTTTGTAATGTCAAGGTTGTAGATGTTGTAGCGGCTTCTACAATGAACTTTTCATTCCTTTACCAGGGATTGTAGAAATAAAATAACTCCTTTCCTGATCTGGGTTAGAAAAACACCGAAAAATTGGCAAGTAAATTAATACAAAAAGGCAATGCATTCGTTTTAGCCCGTATAATCAGTTTTGCTTCTTTACATTACTTCACGTTTTTGCCGTGTACAGTAAACAAATCATTTATTTCATGAATTGAAATGATGCTCTTTGGATTGCTAACAGAAAATATCGCTGCTGGCAAGGTTACAGAACAATCTTCCACCTACAGTGACAATTACACCAATGGTACATCAGTTAAAGCAGTGGATGGGAATTCTGACCCTGGTTTTAAAGACGGACATTGTTCGCGTACTTTGGAAGACAGTCTCAGCTGGTGGCGAGTGGATCTGGGTAATCGCGTGCCAGTGTTTGAAGTGCGCATAGTCAACAGGCTTATCTGGTCTTCTAACAGGTCATCTAACATGAGCAATCGGGATTACAAAATAACATTAGGTGAGCACCTTTGAAGCGATCAGTGTAGAAATGCTTATATAAAACTAATGATTTCCAGAATTTTTGCGCTATTATTTTCGAAGATAACTCTTCAAAAGTGTTTTTCATGCAAATTAACAGGAATTTTCAAGTTTAAGTCTCGCCGGCGTTCTCGCTATTTACATTCAAGGCTTCTTGTGGACGTTCGCGCCAGTTGTTTTTGATCATCCCTGATTAGCAAGAAAGGCGTGTCGCAATCTCACCCCACGTCCTACATCGAACGCGCAGGCCTAGGACGAACTGGAAACAGATGTACCGCTGCTGATTGGCCGCAGTAAGTTTCCATGGCTCTAACTCTTTTGAGTGCACGGTTGAACCTGATTTTCTGTAGACCAGGTCCGTTACATAGGTTGTTTACTATTATAAAAAAAACTCCGGAAATTTCGCTTTTGAATTTTCGTTCAGAAAGAACATTACGTGTTGTTTACCAATTTCGGATTGTTGCGCCGCGCTAAAATGGATTCTAGTTACAACATGCAAGAGGCCTGAAACTAGTACGAAACATGAGAAACTTATAAATGGTAAACGAATTTCAATTGGTAACGTCGCAACCGGGAAAACAGGACTACCTTTTCAGAATTTCCGTTTGTCCTGGGAATTTTCCTGTGGAACGAACCAAAGAAAGGTTTACCGTTCACATCCCAACCGGCAATTTTCGGGAATTTGTGGTAAATGGTAAACAACCACTGACCATACTCACTATGTTTTCACAAAGGGAAACACAATTGAGTGTAAGAAGCTTTAATGTTTCTGTTTTTCTACTCTCGTTGCATCTCATTTTTCCAGTGTGCTGTTGAAGCACTAGCCTTAATGCATTTGAAAAGCCGTAAATTCTTTCTGTAAGAATTGCAGAATGTGATTGAAATGTAGACATACTGTTTGAGTTAAGACAACACCGAAACCTTGATTAGATCAGAATAGACTGCAGAGGGCATTTTTTTTGGTTACTATAAAGCGAGATAATCTACTTTTGCATTAATTACCGTGGTCTCCCGGCATAAATTTTCGAGGCGACTCTGGTGAAACCCGATTTTTCTTTCTTTTCTTTTCTTTTCTTTTTTTTTTCTTCATTCTTTTTCTTTTTTTAGTTTTGCCTGTCTGACACGATTTAGCCAATTATTTACCCAATTTTCAGCCAATTATTATCTCTGTAACGTGCAACTCAAATATGTTTCCGCTGAATAATGAGCTGGAAGCGGTTGAACAAAAGCATTAGTTGCCTTTCATTACCTCACTATTCAAGCGAATGGATCATAAGCAAGAGAGTGTTATTACCTCCCCTGATATGCATGTTTGAGTTGAAAGGTTGTCGGCCAATAGACATTCTCGGACGATTATTCTCAGTGAACGAAACAGAGTGCCCGGGAACTGAAGTGACGCTTATAGCCAACTTCTCTTGTTATATAGGTTATGCGGTAGGTATTAACGATCTCTAGATTCCACGGGAAATCTATCGCAACCATAGTCACCGGACGGAGACAAAATGGAGAGTTTTGTTTTGTGTTGTGTTTTGTTGTTGTTTTTTCAGTCGATGAAAGTGGCCTTTCCATTTTAACAGCTCGCCAATTTCGCTTTTAGAAAGCGTACAAGATATGACTGTACGGAAGGACCCTATCAACTGATAGTGCCTTTCCCAATTACACATTGGGCGCTTTCCATTTAAATGGAAAGCCGGGAAGAATTTTCTGTTAAAAGGAACAGGGCAAATTTTCCTCAATCAAAATGAAACAGGAGGAGCGTGTTCCTTTTGCACTGAGTCACTCTTTAAGACACTGGGTATTAACCAAAACACCATCAAACCGCGCGTTAACTCATCAAGGAGCGTGGAACTAGTGGGACGCTACAAATGGTACAGGATTTTTCCATCATCCCAAGAAAAAAACGAGAAAAGAGGAATACCTCAGAAGGTATTCCTTTTTTTAGAAAAATTTCCAGTGGAAGAGTCTGTGCCATTTGATTTACCACCGGAACAACCGGGTTTCCGTGAAAAAGGAAAGCGCCCATTATGAACTATTTACATCAATATGATTCTGAGAAAATTCTGACAGTGTGTTTCTGTGGTATGATTACCATCACGTCAACCAATCATATTAGATATTTATGAGCTTCCATTTGTGTTAGCAGTATTTCGTTTGTTTTTGTTAGTTTGCTTGGATTGTTTTCTTGGGTGTCTGTGGGTGGAGCGGGTACCTCAGGCCAAGCCATCACTCTCTTTAGAGATGAAACTGTTTTGTTTTATTTTACCCTGTATGCGATTAATCAAATTTTTCACATGTGTCGCGATATCTCACCAGAATACTTGTCTTAAATTTTGCGATTATCGATTATTTGCTTCTTTAAGCAAATCGTCATACATCTGTGGATGCGTAAGCAAAACCACAGTTACTCGGTCATACTTGACGATGCGATTTTCAGTTTGTGTGAAGAGAATGGGACGAGAATGGGCACGACCGAGAAAAGAGGGTTAGAAAATTGGGTGATTGGGAACATTTATGACCTTACAGTCCTGACGAAGCTATCCACAGAAACTAATTTCACTAATTTTGTTAAATTTCAGGAAACAGTCCAAATGTGACAACCAACCCTGAGTGTCTGGGACGGTACAGCTTTATTGATTTTATAGCATCAGCTGTTTGTCACTTTAAACATAGCCGGTGGAACTTCTTATATTTTGGCTCTGGCAGATATGTTGGCATCATAACCACAAGAAGACAGTTTCTTCAGCTGTGCGAGGTGGAAATCTACTCACGAGGTAATTCAAAGAACAGTTCCTCATCTTGCCTCTTCTTTTAAATCGAAAAAGCAATATATATATAAGAGTGTCTTAGCATTCTTAGCGTTAGAGAATTTTGTGTCCATCTCAAGATACAACTTTCAAATATCAACGAAAGTCCAATTTTGGATCGGAGGTCATCGCAATTGTATAGGCAGGTACTTAGGCTGGCACTTAAAGATAGAGAAAGAAACTTTGGTTTGAGTGAATTTTATGAAACCGTTAACTGGTGAACCTGGACGACAATTAAAGGTGTGTGGGGGGGGGGGAGGGGGTGCCATCTCCTTTGGTAATTTAGGCAATAGTTTCAGTAGCTTTCATCTGGGCGCAAAAGGCATTCAGTGCGGATATTTCTTTTATTTTTATATTTTTCTTGAGATAACGGCTGAAATAAAACTTTTGAGGTTCGGTGGGCATATCAACATTGATTTGCCATACAAAATTCTGTGTTTTGAAAGTATTTTTATAGTGCTTTTATAGTCTATATTCAGCAATTGTTTGCTGACTTCAATAAGTTCTGGCGTAATTTACATAATGTTCTGGAAAGTGCGCGGATTAGGTTACTTGATGATCAGCCTTCAGTTAATTTTACGGCCAATCGTAAGCTATCAACCAGCATTTTATTTATTCATCGATTACCAGTTAATTTTGACAGATGCTAGGATTTTTTAACTTTAAAAAATGCCAGTGCGAATAATGAATCAAAGCTGTTGCTGCGGTGTTGTTTTTTTGTGGCTAAGTTTACTTTTTGTACAACCCTGGCAAATGAACACGAAATGAATAAGGTTAAATCACCTGACCACCTGCCTGAGGAACTGTGCGGGTAGATGATAATAGTGGGTAATTAGTCAGTTGCCGGAAACACCTGGTTCTTAGACATTTGTCAAAATAAAAGTGAAGATAATATAGCGTACAATGCAAACTGCCAACTAATGAACTTGATGACAAGACAGCTCGTGGTGACAACACTGTGACACCAGTGCACTCTAACCTTGAGTCTACCTGAGGCTTTTCCTTCTCTTTCTTTGCGGCCACCGTTTTGTTTCCATAGAGTCTCAATTGCATGCACTTTTTAGCCCTTTTCGCCTGAGACAACTGAGATAAATTTTTAACTGTTAGTCGGGAAATGCCGTATTTTTTAGCTCATGGCTGCGATATTTTAGTGGAGGTTTCCTGATCTCAGTAAAGTTGATTATAAATTTGATTTGCTGGAGTCATACCGGGTTTCGTTTGTTGCTGTTTGGGAGTGTCCTGTTGCCCACTCATGAGAAGCTGTTTCGTTATGGAGCTAGTTTGGTGACAGTTAGCAATGAGCGCTATATTATCTTCAGTGTCATTTGATCAACATATATCTTTGGTTCTTTAAGGCACCAGGTAATTGTGTGACTTAAAAACCCACGATCAGCAGATACCCGCACAGTCACACAGGCATGCGATCAGGTGTTGTAACTCTTGCCTTTTTGTGCTACTGAGTTGGCGCACGCTAAATCTAAAATTGGCCAAAAAATTGCAGCTATAGCTACCGACAACTTTGATTCATTTCCGTCTGGGTCATTAGAGTAAAGAGTTTATAATGCGAGGCCATTGCTTGCCTCAAAAATAATGGGAACAAAAAATACCGAATAACTCGTAAAAAACAACCTGTGGCGTTCGTAAGGTAATCTAAATACATTTTGTATTCTTTGGTGGGGGTTGGGGGGAGGTCTCACAAGAGTTGGAAATTGATTATGGTTTCTCTGGTCTTTAACGTTAGTTTGGATTTTAGCTATTGACACTGCATTAAGTATCAGGCGTCTGAGACGCCTAATATAAATTTGAAAAATAAAGCAGACGCAGTAAATGTTTGACGAAATAAACGTCTGAAATTAAAAGGAGTCCGGAACGACTTAGCACACGTCTGAGCTATCTGTTAACTCCATGCACATTCATACACGAGAGTCACCTCTGGAATGCGTGTCGTAATACCGCCTCATGTTTTCTAGGTACTCCCTATAATGGTTTATACGGAGAGCGCTCATCTTGGTCAGTGGCGTATTTTGAGCGGGCGCTCTTTTTTGCGCGGTAAATTTGACAGCTGGCCTGTTTTCAGGTGTTTTCGAAAGTTAAAAAAGATGGCGATCTCTGTAAAAACTGTGTGTCTGTTGGCTTTTATGTTGGTGCTATTATCGCGAAGTGAAGTTGAGAAAACGTTCAGAGCTGACTCGTTCCCTAATGGCTCTGAAACTTCCTGTCGAGGCACAACTCACAACTCGCACAAATTACAGGTACGAGTTGAACGCGTGGTCCGCGTAGCTAGTTTGCTCGGTGATTCGTTTATTCACGGGAACCCAAATATGCCAAGTTGTTTCCGATGTACCGTTGGATATCCGAGTTCTAGGATTCAGACGATAATCAGTGTAATTTATTCGCCTAATGACCTCTTTCTTTTGCCAATAAAATGCGGGTTCGATGGCTCCAAAACATCTCGACAAACATCGCCTCTTCAACCGACAACGTTCAATTTCATTCAACACAATATCTACTGGGAACGTGTTCTTCTCGCCGAAACACGAAAAACTGCTTTTGCAAACTTTCCTGTATATCAGCGCGACGTTTTGGGTTGGGAAGATCTGAAGAAAAGAAGATTAAAAAAATGTTATTTCATTCGACCCACCAGAAGTGCTACTTTCCATTCTTGAATTTGTCCTGTATTCAACGTCGGCTGCGATCCTTTCAGCTGGGAATGTGCAGTGTCTCATGGAACTGATTATAACATCAAATTCCGGAACAACAGTTTTTTTCACCAAGTCTATCTGTCTATCTAATTGTACGTAATAATTACTAAATTTCAAATTTATGTTTAAAACGTGGCTATAACATCTAACTGTACAAAAAATGGATATCATCATCGCCTATTTTCGCTTTTAAATTTCCCGGGCGCGGCCATTCTGGATTTGATGACGCGTAATGGTTGCCCTATTGTTCAACACAAAGGATTTTTTGCTTGATTTGCCTCCTGACAAAAGCTGCAACCATTACACGCCATCAAATCCAAAATGGCGACGCCCAAGAAATTTGAAAGCGAAAATAGGCGATAATGATATCGACATTTTTTTGTACACTTAAATGTTATATCCACGTTTCAAACCAAAATTTGAAAT
The DNA here is from genome assembly GCA_016490735.1 of Pachyseris speciosa. Classification (NCBI taxonomy): domain Eukaryota; kingdom Metazoa; phylum Cnidaria; class Anthozoa; order Scleractinia; family Pachyseridae; genus Pachyseris; species Pachyseris speciosa. The sequence goes on from JAEMWC010000429.1 coordinate 336,386, forward strand.
CCAGTTATTATTTCTAACAATTCAGCGTGAATTTGTTGTAAGAGTGGAAGTTCCCTTTAATGTCATGACTGTCGGCCCTTTAAATGAAGAGGAGATAAAGGAGCTCCAGCCGTTAACTGTCAACACAGAGCACCTGCAAGACAATCTTTGCTCTGTTGGGTGCGGCCCCTGTTGCCACTTGGATATAGTGAGGTCTTTCAGGAAATGGTTAAATGATGTGAAACTTTGCTGGAAAAAATCGAGTTCTTTGGTATTAAAACAGGCGAAAACTATGAGACGTCTATCTATATCAAAATACCAAATAGCAAGCTCCCTGTCCAAAAGAAAGTTCACCCTTTGATGAGTACACATGTATTACTACACTGGCAAGAACCATAGAGAATGGCTTTGAGATAAAAGATTTTTACCTAACATTAAAAGGGAGAATTCTGAGGGATCGTTTGTCTGCCAAAGAGGAAAAAATCCTCCCTTCATCTATTATAGATGTACGATTGCGCGTGCGTTGTGGCTGTAAACAGTGCTGCTTGGCTGGCTGCATCAGTGATGCAGGCAGTTACGCCTTAACTGCCTGTAGGGGAAGTTATGAAGTCAAAGGACGGAGCCTTCAACCCAAACATATGTGTTTTGAACACTACAGTTGCGATAGAGACAATCACGTGAATTATGGGACGGGTGAAATAGGATATATTCCGTGCTGTTCATGTCAGAAAAAACATCAAGTGCTTCCGGCCATATGGCTGTTCACACCACATGTCCAACTTCTTGAACAGTCCATTTCATGTTACGTGCAACAACTTCTACTAGTGATGTCCAGTCAACGACCAGAAACAAGAATTTTATTTGTTTTTCCTGCAGGCAAAGCCTCAAACATTTTCGTGCGCAACAAGCTAACACTCAGTCATCAACCCTTAATGAACAGCGTGTCCTCCCCATAATGGCATCTCATCATCTTGTCGTGGGCCATTTATACTCCCTCCCAGCTGGCAAATTGCAATCAGTGGTGATAGAACAATCCAACTGTTATTTTCTTCTGTAAGAAATGAAAAACAATATCAACGAGGGACAAATTTTGCTCACTGAAACTGGCACTCTGTTAGACTGCTTGATCGTGACGTTCAGTGGCATGAAGATGAAGTTAATGGTGAAACATATGAGCAACTTGTGCATAACATACTACATGTGATGAGAAAGGTAGAATTGTGTAAAGTGTGTTCTGGAATTTACAATCAGGAAATTCTGATATACTCAAAACAAAAGCTTTTGACTACCACTTGTGACTTCATGGTAGAGTCCAACTGGACACTTCCCCATAATTTTAACAATACGCCACTGTGGAATAACTCTTTTCGTTTTTAACTGACATCCAAGCAAAATATCCGTAGTGAAACACTGGCTAACAGCAGGGTAAGGTTATCACTCTTATCGAATCAAAAGCTTCTTGAAAGAGCTAGAAATATGAGCAAAGAAATTAAGAAACTCAGAGAGAATAATTGGAATTTGACAAAGCACATAAGAAAAAGAAAGGAAGTAGGTGTTGAAAACTCTCGCCCTTGCAGTGATGATGTCGTTAAGATGATGGACTTTACAGTCAACAACAACATCTTGAAGAAAGAAACAGTACTGTATACATTTATGCTGGATGCAGTGGCAATAGCCCCAACAAACCAAAAGATATGAGGTGGTACAGATTAACTATCAAGCTGGCAGTAGCCTTAGCAGTTAAATGTAAAACGAAAGGCTATGAGGCAGTTAATACACTGTATTTGTACGAGTTGAAATAAAACTGAATTGAATTGAATTGAGAAAGTGGCTACCATTACCTTCCTGGAGACTTGTTCAAGGGTACCGTATGGCCGATATGAGTACCGATCCAGTTGGCACAAAAAATCTTGAGCTCTGTTGGAAGGAAATACAAAACAACAAAATTATGGGTTTTTTTTGGACTCCACTGGGATGAGATGGACATACGTGACGGTATCAGATTGTGCAGAAGAACAGGGAAACTCATAGGGTTTGAGAACTTAAGTATTCCCAAGAAGTTTGACTATAATGTTGAGGGGTTATGCAATGATGATTTTGAGGAATCCCTGGTGACTTCAAATGGTAGTGATAAGGTTCTATGCAGTTCAGGAAAGCAGTGATGAAGAAGAGGAGTACTTTGATGATGAAGACAACAGCGACTATGAATAAACTGAAAAGGGGACAAATTTACAAAAGACTGCAAGGCAAATATGTCAGTTTCTCCTCACCAGCCTTGAAGGGGATTTTGCATGGCTAGTGGCTTCATTCCCTGTCTAAAGTGTCACTGCCAAGACACTTGAAAGGAACATGCTATGGCCATTAGTGCAAGCACTGGATAAAGTTTCAAATGGTAACATTATTATTTCTTATGGAGTGTGTGGTGGAGGGCCATGGAATTCAAAGTTTTTCGAAAAGTCAAACAGATGCTCTCCCTGGGTGACGACAAACCCAGTGACTAGAGGTTATATCCACTGGATTTCAGACTTCCCACATACGATCAAGAAACTAAGAAATTTTGTTTTCAATCAAAATTACACATTGAGGAAAGATGGAAAGATCTAATGAAACTGAGCAGACTCGTGCCTATATCAGAATGAGCGACAAGCTTTTCACTTCACTTCACTTCATTTATTTATTTGATGTAACCTCGTTCAAATGAATGATATTAAATACATCTCGGTCAGCGGATTCCTAGGGAAACGTAAATAACAATAATTTGCGGAATTTAGCGTCGTCCGCAATTTCTACAACATTATGTGGTAGATTATTCCAGTCTCTAATTTTGCGCGGCACAAAACTGAATTTGAATATGTTAGTGCGAGCGTAAATTGTGGAGTAATATCTATTGTGCATATGTCTTGTCTTTCTGGCCGGCTTTGATAATTCATCCAGGGGCAGGATTGCGTTGTTATCTAAACCCTTCTTGAGAAGACAGAGTCTGTCTATTTCCCTCCTGATCTTAAGTGACTTCCACCCTAGATCCTTTAAGAGCGTAGGGACACTGCCAAGTTCATAATTCTGGTAATCAGATGTTACGAAGCGCGCAGCACGCTTCTGTATCTTTTCGATCTCGTTTGATAGGTTATCCGTATATGGATCCCATGCTTGGCTCGCATACTCGAGTAAGGGTCTTACTAGGCCAAGGTAGGCTGCCTCTTTTACTCTTCTGTCGCATGTTGAAAGGTTCCGTCTAAGGAGACCGAGTAGTTTGTTGGCACGGCCTGTTATATCTGCTACATGGCGGTTCCATCTAAGGTCATCTGATATCGTTACTCCGAGATATTTCGTGTGCTGGGCAGATTCCAGATTTGTGTGTTCCATAGTGTATTGATAAGTGATCTTGTGGGTGGTTTTACGAGTTATGCGCATTATCTTGCACTTGCTTGGCTCAAAGCACATGTACCATTTCTTGGCCCAAGATGTTAGATGATCGATATCCTGTTGGAGTTGTTCGCAATCTTGGACTTTCGCGATTGGCCTATAACAGACACAGTCGTCTGCAAAAAGTCGGATTTCCGATTCGACCTCATCCACTATATCATTGATGAATATATTAAGTAATATCGTCCAAGGACTGTTCCTTGAGGAACACCCGATATGACTGGCGTCCAATCTGATTTTGACCCATTGATTGCCACTCGTTGATGTCTCTGACATAGGAAGTTGTTAATCCATGCTAGTGTTTTACCGTTTATGCCGTAGCGAAAGAGTTTCGCTTTAAGACGTTCGTGGGGCACACTATCAAAAGCGTGAACATAACTACTCTTGATGGGGGCATAAATGAACGATCTTATAGCTGTCTTGCGTTGGTTTCAGACATGGTTTCATGAGATTTACAGAGAGTCACAGCAACGTCGAGGTTCAACGAGAAAGCCTTCGCTACTTTGACCACCACACGCATTTTATAACCTGTACTGTGATTATTTTATCTTGTAATCATCTGTTGTAACTATACTTTTCTTTCTATGTTAATTTTATGTATAGTGTGAAATAAATGAACCAAGTTCTGTATGGCAACAGTTTATAGCCCACAAAACCTATCAAGATCTGTTGGTGATAATTAGAGGGATCATGGGCACAATAGGATACATTAACAAAAACTACCCTTACGTCAATGTGGTTCCGAAAGTATGTGTCAAGATGAAGTTGAGAATAATTATTACTTCACCAACAGTTTAGTTTGGAACAGTATTCCTCAAAGTATCCGAGTACTTCCTAAGCACAAATTTATGGTTTCTCTACATCAGCTCCTTTTACATATTTTAGAATCAGAGGATACTTATGTTGACACACCTACTTTAGTTAATAAATTAACCCTTTAACCACTAAGGGGTCTCCCTTTGACGAATAAAATTGCCTGGCATTAGACAGAGGAAAATATATAAAGTCACTCTTAGGGGGGAAAGGGTTAAGGGAGATAGTTTTTTTCAACCCTTTAACCCCTAAGGGGTCTCCCTTTGACTAGTAAAATCGCCTGGCATTAGATAGAGTAAAATCTTGAGTGGCTTCAGCTTACTTGATCACATTAATTTGTTAAGTATCCTTGTCACTCCAGCCACATCCCACAAGCTTTACGTTTAAAATCTATAAAGTCACTCTCAAGGGGGGAAGGGTTAAGCAAGATGCCATAAAATCTAATATAAGCTTGTAATTTTGTAAAGTTGAATTGTAATAATTCTAGTTCATCCTTTTTGTATCAATTATATAGATTTGTCTCCCTTTTCCTTTCCTTTTCTTTCCTTTTCTTAATCTCTTCCTACTGAATTACCTTATGTTTGTTCTCCTCTGCCCGCCTCAACTAGCTAAGCTATATGCTAGCAGACGAAGTTGATACAGTGTATGTGTGTTTATGTATAATTTTTTTATTGATTTTGTAACTCTTACTTGGATATCAATAAACAGAAACAATGCTTCCTTGAAATAAGAAAAATCCTTGTAGCTGACTTTAACATAACAAATGAACTTGGCATGATGGAAGGTTCATCATCCTATTGTATGATGCTCCAGCTTTGCAGATGAAGCCAGGTGAAGTGCAATTGACGAGGGAATCAACAACCTACAAACATAACAAGGCTGTGAGAAAGGGGCAATATCTTAGTAAAATTAGAGCATCACTTTTAAAGGCCTCAGCTAAGTCTGCTCATCAAACTCATGTAACAAGTTTGCCAACGTATTATTCCATTGATACAAATCACAAGAACCAACTTATCAATTAACGCCATGCAACTGTGCAAATTATTGATCATGCTTTACCCAAGGCCTTACTTAACATAACAATTCAGACAATTGAAGCTTTGAAAGATGCTAATAACAAGGAGATCTTCACAAACTTTAACATTTTGCTAGACAGAAATATAAGTCTATAACTACTTGAAATTGCCTGGGTTTTGTGACAAGTCATACATCACAACAGAGAATGGAGTATTTGAAGATGATGCTGTGTATTCATGGTGGACAGCTTTGACCAGCCTCATATGTGGTGGAAGTGAGGGAACAGAAGAGGCCATGTTTATACGTACATAACATAGTTTCTTAGGAGGCGATGTGCAAAGGATGGGTTAAGACAGTGTATCACAGATAAAAAGGGCAATTATCAAATAAAGACACAACAGAAAGCATGCAACCAAATGATGTATGTCTTAAGTGTGGTATGCTGGGTCACTGGGAAAAATATTGTACCTATCCTCCATAGCACCTGCTTTAAGTGTGAATGCCTGGGTAATCTCGCAGAAAACTGCAAGTCCAAAAAAATGGTTACCAGTACAGGTGTAGGTCCAAAGTCTCTCAGAAAGCCACTAGAAGACCTAATGTGCCAAACATACCTAGTTAGTTCACTTCCAACTGTAAACTTGAAAGACCAGCAGAGCTATAAGATGTTACAAAAAGCTGACCACCTCAAGTATCTGACAAGAGAAATTATCTAAAACAGAGAACAGAGAATGGTTTCAGGAAGAAGAAAGTACATTAATGCAAGCAAAATGGGTACAGTGTTAGGCTTCCATGGAAAGAAAGAATTTGCACTATACTGGTCTACATGTACTTTGCATGGTATGAGTTCCGCCTCGGTTGAAGCATCCAGCAGCACTGCAAAGTTGTCAATGGAGTGGGGAACAATATGTGAAGATAATGCTAGTCAAGAGTAACCTACTTGGACTACATTGGCCAAACAAATCCTTACGCTACAGTACATGAGACTGGCTTGTGGGTGATCAGTCAGAAAGGTACAGAGATAATTGGTTGTTCTCCCGATGACCTAGTGGAGATGCACAGTACGGGTATAATGCCAAAAAGTAACCAAGGCATACATGTAACTGAATATAAATGCCCCTTTAAAGGGGGTTTTCCTTGCCATTACAAGACTATTCCTCCATCATATTATCTTCAAATGCAGCTAAATATGTGGGCCACAACCAGCTTATGGTGCCACCTTGTTGTATGGACCCCGAAGACAACAAGGATGTACCTTGTTCAAAGAGATGATCAGTTTTTAGATAACCTGCTGAATGTGACTTTCCACCATTATTGGAACTTGATAACAAAACCAGATAATCCTCATCCTACATACAAACATACATACATACATACATACATACATAACCTATATTTCTGTGTCTAGTCGTTTTAGCGCCAAGGCACTAAATAAATTGGGGACACTCTAACACATACAATCACGTTACAAAATTGATAAAAATATTAATTAAAATAATAAAATATTGATTAAAATAATAATTATTAATTAATACTGATTAAAATATTGAGTAAAGTATTAATATCCTACGTTACTTGATCTTAAAATGTAAGCTGAGAAAAAATCTAGAGAGATCATAACAATTACAGAAATACCATCCTTGTGTTCAACATCGTGTCTTGACCAACTATCACAGTTTTCACCGCAAACTGGTAACTCCTTAGTAAAAAAAGAAAAAACTTGAATTAGAAAAGTGATGCATATATTCGTTCAAAATGTCACTGGTTGCTAACAGTTTGCAACAAAGACAAATGTGAAGAAAAACACAAAGGCCCTTGTCGATCGTTATCATTTAATGCAACAATTTCTTCAGTGGTCACAGCAAATGCAACACCAAGTAAAGATGTGTTCTCTTCATTCAGAAATGGATCTGAGGAGCTATTCCAAATTCCTGTCACCAAGATGCTTTACTGGTAATTCTCAATGAAATTTTCAAGAGAAATCCACACTTCCTTAATGCAACTGGAAGCACTGAGTCACAGTGCATGCAAACACTTAAGGAAATGCACAAATTGTTTAAGCATGAAAAGTTTCATGAAAGCAAAATGATGCTATGGGAATGGTTACAAAACAGAACTGATAACGGAAGAATGTACTATCAATGGCACAGGGAAACAGTGCTCCCTTGAGGCAATCTACCCTCCATCAGGCACAAGCTTACTGAAATCAAAAGTTTCTAACTATAAATATTAAGACAAGCAAAAGACACTTAAATCAAGCTGATACCAACACTAGCAAAGGAGAGATCCAAGGCAACATTTAGAGTAGTGGAAGAGAATTTCCTTCCTGAAGACAGGCCTTTCAGCAGTAATAGTACAAGTCCTATTAATATAACGAAACATTTCCAGCAGTTAATGCAGCCACGAAGAGCCATAATGGACTCAATAATGGGGAAAATGCTACCCACATAGGTGGAAAATCTGTTCATTCCGATGGACAATATCTTTCTTTGATCTTTTACAAAAAGGTTTAGAACACTAGAAAGCAAATTGGATGCAGTGGAAGACAGAATGTGAGAACATGGCCAGAAAACCTTTTAGGTGAAAGTGGACTTACTCCATGAAGAAAGAAATAGAAATTTCCTAAAATGAAACTGTGTATATTTGCTCCAGACATGTAATCGCTGGGTTCTTATTTCATTATTTTTAATTTTCGAAAAAAAAAACCTTGAGTAGAAAACTTTTAATTAAACCAGTTTAAGTTTCATTTTTCTTTGTCTCAGTGTCATCACAAAGTGGAGCAAAGAAAAATAAAATGAAACTGGTTTGTCAATTTTATAACCAAAACCAAAGGAAGGGGATTGGCGGAATCCTGGAAAAAGTGACAGGTGTGCTCCATGCTGCCTTAACCGAAACGGAATTAAAATCCATGACTCAGAACCACTTACAATTATTATGTTTAACTCTTTCTTCTCTTCTCTTCTCTTCTCTTTATAATTTTCTTTCCTTTTGTATTGATGTCTGTGGTGTGGCAAAAAATAAAATAATAATAAGAAATAACAAACAACAAAAACTAACCTGATCATAGCACCTTTCAAGCGAAAAAGACTAAAAGCCAAACAAAAGTTTGTTGGAAAGACTATTTTAGTTCACTTTAAGGCTTTGTTTTAAAAATTCTGATGAGCACTCCATCACTTTTATGTGGGAATCCTGCCCCAAGAGTATAAATCTTTGTGAATGGCAGAGGGAGTATCAATGAAAATCCTCAAAAAAAAAGAAATGCATTTGAAGTTGAAATTCTAAACTAAGCAAAACAAAACAAACAAGCAAAAGAACTCTTCCTTAAGAGAGTGGGATTGGTAGGCAACAAAATACAATTTTAAATGCCTCGCAGTATAACACTCAAT
>JAEMWC010000429.1:352500-357500 GCA_016490735.1 Pachyseris speciosa
TTAAAACTGCTTAAAGAAGGTGCATGCATGATGTTCGATGGAACACCATTACAGTCTGGTATGTAGCGATTATAAAAAGAAAAGCTGAAGGCCATATAGATATTTAGCCAGGCCAAGCCTAGAATCGGAGCTGCACACTCTCACCGAGCAACTTCGCAAGAGTTTATTTGGGCCAGTTTAATTTGTGTCCAAAACAATTGAGCAGCAGCAGGGAAAACGAAGAGTTTTCGATACTAAACGTTTGCAAAAAAGAAAAAAAAAGACGGACATTCTTGAGTCTAACTACTTTGAGATGAAAGCGTAAAGGGATTCAAAGCGGATCAAAAAAACAAAACAAAACAAAACAAAAACACTGCAAGCGAACAAAGTACGATGCCGGCGAGTGTTTGCTCGAAGAAGGAGAAGGTGGAGAAATTAAACAAGACTAGCTAGTAATTAAAATAGCTTGTAATGATAAAGCTAGGAAAATCGGTATTTATTTTGACATAAATGCCCCTAGAAAACAAAAATAAAGGGTACAAACTCTTCGTTTACAGCAGTCAACAGGAATTGACCGCGGTTCAGAAACAATATAACAACAAACATAAGACCTATTACAAGAAAACAAAGCACAATATGAATAATATTTCTTCAAAGATTCTTGGAGAAGGTGCAGAAATTGGAAATTGGTAACAAAACTATCTTGTATTAAGCTAGAAAATTTCCTTAGCAGATTTGACATAAATGTCCGTAGAAAAGACAAAAAAGAGGTCCGTACCTGATCGTTTAGAGCAGTCAACAGGAATCACTGAGACAGCAATCACTCGGAATGCGACAGAGCTGAATAATAGAGCCATTTCCCACAAAATCTTTCCTTGGCTTACACAAAACACTTAAGTGCTTTGATGGTTTTCCTGTTACTTCCCATGTCTTCCGAAGAACCTTCTTCAATTAATGATTCTCAGTGGCAAAACATCATCCAGATAACGAAGAAAGCGCTTGCCAAACCAAACGAGCATTTCTCTCGCAGACCCGTCCACTTTAAAATTTATCAAAACCAGCCAGCCAGTCAACCCATTTCGCTGTTTTTAACATCCAAACGCTGATTCTTACCGGTTCAAACAAACGACATGTTTAAAGACGGCGAAACTTAATTGTTGTTTACAGGCTGCTTTCGACGAAGATCTCTTAAAGACTTGACGAAGTCAAGCGCGCTGGGTTTTGACTGTTTTGGCAGCATTTTGACAACTTAATGTCAGATTTTGAGAAGTGCACATGCACATGCATTTGATCGGATTTTTTATTTTTACTCGAGCTCGAGTCTCCCCCTTTAATGCTTAATTTTACGAGGACTCATTGCGATTACGTGTTGATAAGATAAGGGCAAAAGTTTCTTAACGCTACTGTGAGGAACCAAGGTCGAAAAACAGTCAGCCAAGCCGAGTAAAAACACTCGTTCGCTTGCAAAGAAAACAACGTAACAAAACAAACAAACAATTCAACTACTTCTTTGCGTCCAAAACGAGTACAGATGATTGTTATTTATATCCATTCGAGAGAAAAATACAAGTTTCATTCCTGAACAAAAGTAACAACGATTAAACCAAATGTTAAGCTTCTATTTATTTAATTTACCTTACTGTCCTGTGTTGTAGAGGTTTCTACCACTTGAAAATGCGTAAGCTTCAGTAAAGTAAAAACAAGCATCCGCAAAAATAGCAAACGGTTTGTCCAAACAAAGAGCTTCTTCCACAGAGTTTGGGCTACTCATTCCTCCCATTAATACCGGTGAACTGTTAAGTGACTTTTCTTGGTGAGATGCAAGATGCCGCGGTGAAGTGAAAGCCCTTGAAGCGTTGAATTATACTGTTTTCAACCGCACAATCTTTGAAGCTTTTCCTGAGAAAAATCTTCCGTCCTTCCTTTCATCACTTGAAAATTCACCTTCCGGAGTATCTTTTGACAAGGTCTTGATCTTTATGCTTTTTACGCGAAAGACAAACTTCGATCGAAGAAGATGAAGTTGTTTTGCTCAAAATAAAGAAACCAGCTGAATGTGAAATTACCAGCCGCAGAAGGCGCGCGAAAAATTTTAACGGCCTCGATTTGGTTTGGGTGTCCCACACTTGGCTTGAGCCTGCGATCCAATCGAAAGCAAGTACCTGGTCAGCGGTCAACTTCAAAAAACAGCTGACCTCGATGAGGTCTTAACTTGAGCCCGCGATATGGTCACGTTACACTGGTCAGCGGATACCTTGTTTTGACAGGTGTCAATTGGCTTTAAGATGGATGTCCAGTATCAAAGATGTACGCTGTAAAGTAGCTGGTCAGCTGGGCCAGGTGGAGTATGGCCGCCATGTTGGATTATTATGATTATTATTAGTATATTATTAATTATTGGGCGACTCCGTCGTCGTCGTGCGTACGCGCCCACGAGCAATACCGCTAGCCATTTTTACCATGAGAAAAGCAGTTGACGGGTTTCTCCAGGTGATCTGGTGATGTAAATCGGAGGACTGGGAAGAAAAATTTTAACGCCGTATCCCACAACCGCGCGCGGCCTTGAATGTTATTTTCGAATTCAACATGGCATCGGCGGGCGAGGTTAGACCTCGGTGGTTCTTTTTGAATGTTTACTCTCCACATTCAGTAACAGTTGATGTGGGAGACACGGAATGATCTGTTGAGTTTTTGCGATGGAAATACTGCAGGAAATTTGAAGTCAAAGAGTTGGATGCGTTGGGTCTTTGGTGTTGTTGAAAATCTCATCTGATAGGACCGACATGCTGTTGAACTGTAAGCATAAATCTGTACAGTTTTATTTGGTTATTTTGGCTTCCAGTCTTTCAACTGGATTTATTTGCTTTTGTTTGATTATTAAAGCTACTTTTTGCAAAATAATGTGTGGATTCTGTCTTTAGCTAAGCTTATTTTAACTCCCGACTACCACGATCGATGTCTAAACTTCATCTAGTCGAATAAAAACGCGGGTGTCACGGTTTTGGCGGGCTTTTGGGACGCCAGCGTGTCTCCAATGTTGCCAGGTTAGGACTTTAAATTTACATAATTTGTGTTTTTCCTCTTTAGTCGGTGATTTTTTTTGTCAATTTTCGGCATTTCAATGTCTCGCCAAGCGAAGGAAAATGTCTGCAACTCGGAGTTGATCCCAGTACGCCTGCATTGTCCGTTTGAAAACTGCGACAAGTTTTACAAAAACAAGAAACATTTAAATGAACACTTTCGCTTGCATCCGTCACACAAACCCGATAGTTTCGCGACGACTCGCGTTCGTGTTACCGCCAAGGAATGTGCCGAAAGATTCCTTGCCGACGAAACAAACCCGTATACTAGGAAACTGCGTGTCAAAGAATTGTTTCTCCTTCTAACGGATGACGAACTTAAACAGTTTGCCCTCCCAAGGATTGCCAACATTGTGACACCTGTGGACTTTTTGTTGCAAGGGACTTCAGATATAAACCGGGTACGCCAAAAACTAGTTGAGTTGAAAAATGATCTTTGCTTGCGCTACCCAGAATTGAACTCTCAGTTTTGCCATGTGTCACCTCTTGATAAAAGAGAACAACTTGTTGAAATTCTTCAGAATAATCTGCCACATTCATGTGACTGGATTATTGAGATGGGCAATGGTGCAATCTTCAAAGATGTTATTATGCCTAAATTCTTCAGAAAGGAATATTCTGCATTTAGAGAATTTTCTTGTGGCATAGTTGGGGCGTTTGGAATTGGGCAAAAAGAGGCCCAAGACATCCTCCGGAACAAGTGGGGAAGAAAACTAGAAATGGCGATTGGAATAAATCCAGTTTTAAACAAAGAGAAAATTTTTGGCAAGCTCAATGACCAGCGCCAGGAATTGTTGAAAAAAATTGGTCTTGAATTTAATGTTTATGGAGAGCTGGTTGTGGGGCATGTTGATGTTGAAAAGTACATTACACTGTTTCTCAGTCAAACAGACACCCAAAGTGCTATTAATATGCCGCAGAATAACATGATAATAATGGACTACACTGATGGCTTTCCATGGCTCAAATGGTCCCGCCACTTCACAGGAGAGACAAGCGTCAGGATTAAGATTATTGAGCCGTATAACTTAATGAGCACAGTTTTAACAGTTGCGCTTTGGCTAGGCAGCGATGACTATGGCACAGTGAAGAAGTGCACAGAACCAGTTTTTAAACAACTCAAAGATCTACAATCAGTAACACATCCCTTAAGCGGAAAAGAAATAAAAAATTTTCAGCGCAGCTGTGGTGATGGGAAGGAAAGAAGATCATCAACTGGCAGTTCTTCTGCCAAGTCTTCCTATCCCATCCCTGAAGCCCCTGAACATCAGAGCCAGCTGGGAGACATGAAACTTGTATGCCCACAACCAGTATGGACAGTGGAAGAAACAGTAGTAATGGAAGAACAATTTCAAAACACACTTAATGGCAAAGCTCCCACTAAGGAAAAGCGCAGAGAATTTGCAAAACAAAATTTGGGCAATATGGGGAGACACAATATCTGTGGAACACCTCTAGCTGACTTCTACCCAGGTACTGCCCATCTTGGGTTTCGATCAGCAGAAACCTTGTGTTTAAGGATAGCTAGAATTGCATCAGGTTTGTATCTTATCTTATTTTGAGTTACAAAGGACTGCAACAGATTTTAAAAGGAATAAAGCTCATTAGCATAACCCTAATAATGCAAAATGTTAGGCCCAAGGTGGGGAGGGACATTCGACTGTCTAATTTAAAATCTCATTTAACCTATTTGTTTGCCCCGGGAAGAGTGATTTTTGACGAAATGCACCAAGTCTGTCTGCCTCCCCACCCCACCCCTTTAGGCTTAACATTGATACTGTTGGCCTTATGTAGCCACAAAGAGGCAGCCTATTTCACAGTTCAACATAAAGAGAACAGCTTCCCCGCATCGCGAACGAGTATCAGTTTTCACTTGCAGTCCGTCGAAGCAAACTTTGTTTCCTGGAAGCGCCCAGACCCGAGAGTCAGCAAAGAAGTATT
>JAEMWC010000429.1:360000-362500 GCA_016490735.1 Pachyseris speciosa
CAGCTGTACCTTGTCCAAAGAGATGATCAGTTTTTAGATAACTTGCAGAATGTGACTTTCCATCATTATTGGAACTTGATAACAAAACCAGATAATCCTCATCCTATGTTACTTGATGTGAAAATGGAAGCTGAGAAAAAATCTAGAGAGATCATAACAGTTACAGAAATGCCATCCTTGTGTTCAACATCTTGTCTTGACCAACTATCACAGTTTTCACCGCAAACTGGTGACTCCTTAGTAAAGAAAGAACAAACTGGAAATAGAAAAGCGATGCATATATTTGTTCACAATGCCACAGGTTGCTAACAGTTTGCAGCAAAGACAACTTGGAAGAAAACCACAAAGGCCCTTGTCGATCGTCATCATTTAATGCAATAATTTCTTCAGTGGTCACAGGAAATGCAACACCAAGTAAAGATGTGTTCTCTTCATTCAGAAATGGATCTGAGGAGCTATTCCAAATTCCTGTCACCAAGATGCTTTACTGGTAATTCTCAATGAAATTTTCAAGAGAAATCCACACTTCCTTAATGCAACTGGAAGCACTGAGTCACAGTGCATGCAAACACTTAAGGAAATGCACAAATTGTTTAAGCATGAAAAGTTTCATGAAAGCAAAATGATGCTATGGGAATGGTTACAAAACAGAACTGATAATGGAAGAATGTACTATCAATGGCATAGGGAAACAGTGCTCCCTTGAGGCAATCTTACCCTCCATCAGGCATAAGCTACATGTAACTGAAATCAAAAGTAAGTTTCTAACTATAAATATTAAGACAAGCAAAAGATGCTTAAATCAAGCTGACCACAAACAGCCAACAAAGGAGATACCCAAGGCAACATTTAGAGTAGTGGAGGAGAATTTCCTTCCTGGAGACAGGCTTTTCATCAGTAATAGTACCAGTCCTAACGAGACATTTCCAGCGATATGCAGCCACTAAGGGTATAACTTGGATTTCTGCATCATGCAGCAAAGTAATACAGTGTAAAAGACCTGACAACTGATAAAGAACTGGTCAAATGTGTACGATGTGATTCACCAGCAACATGCAATCCACAAATTAAAAGTCTGCCAGACATTGTTGTGCTTGAAATTGTTAAGAAAAATGATGGTCCACTGCCATATCATCTACACCTGGAGGAGAACAAGCTTTTTCAGGGAAATACTTACAAGCTTGTGGGGATCATATGTTATGGTTCAATTTTTAATTTCCTCGCATCCTTTGTTTTGTACTCATTATCATACATTACCATACACAAGAACAAAGGAAAATAAAACTATTATTGAACCAAGGACAAAACTGAACTACAACACATATACTATAGTCGCTCAAGGAACCATTACTGGAGTGATCTTTTTGTACAAGGGACTTCTTCAAGGAACTTAAAAACAGGATGGGATAGTCATAATAGACTCAATAATGGTGGAAATGCTACCCACATAGGTGGAAAATCTATTCATTCCAATGGACAATATCTTTCTTTGATCTTTTATGAAAAGGTTTACAACACTGGAAAGCAAATTGGATGCAGTGGAAGACAGAATGTGAGAACATGGCAGGAAAGCCTTTTAGGGGAAAGTGGACTAACTCCATCAAGAAAGAAATAGAAATTTCCTAAAATGAAACTGTGTATATTTGCTCAAGACATGTAATTGTTGTGTTTTTATTTCTTTTCCACAAAAAACCTTGAGTAGAAAACTTTTAATTAAACCAGTTTAAGTTTCATTTTTCTTTGTCTCAGTGTCATCACAAAGTGGAGAAAAAAAATGAAACTGGTTTGACAATTTTATGACTAAAACCAAAGAGAGGGAAGGGGGATTCCTAGAAAAAGTGACAGGTGTGCTCCATTGTGCCTTAACCGAAATGGAATTAAAATAAATGACCCAGAACCACTTACAGTGTTTAAACTCTTTCGTCTCTTTTCTTGTCTTCTCTTTTAATTTCCTTTCTTCTCTCTTTTTCTTTATTCATTATCTTTGTATTGATGTCTGTGTTGTGGCAAAAATAACAAACAACAAAAACTAACCTGATCATAGAGTTTAGTTTAGTAACTTTCTGGATAAAAACAAATGGATAAAGAAGAAATAGATAACGAAAAAATAGATCACAGCAACTGGAGCAGGAAACAGGACGGTGTCCAATTGAAATCCAGCCCCAACTTACACAATAATAATAAAAGTATGTATATAATCAAGTTAAAGGAATTTATAAAATAGAAACCCCCCACTCCCAATACAGTTCACCCCAATTTCCCAGTCATATTTAGGCGTTCAACTTACAGCCCACTATTTGGAAGAGTATAAGAAAGAAGTTTGCTTAACTGTAAGAACATAAAAGGCTGCATTTAAAAGTGTGAAGTGAGTCCACACTTTTTGTGTCTGTTGACTAAAAGCCAAACAAAAGTTTGTTGGACAGACTATTTTAGTTCATTTTAAGGCTTTCTGATGAGCACTCCATCACTTTTATGCAGGAATCCTGCCCCAGGAGTATAA
>JAEMWC010000429.1:375000-395000 GCA_016490735.1 Pachyseris speciosa
TATTTTGTTAAACGTCAAAGCAAATTGGCTGAACAGAAATTAAGCTTACCGTCGCAGAGTATTACAAGGCTCATGATCACCTCGTGTTTAATCTCGCCATTTTCACGCAGTGCTATGCGGAAAGGTAACGTGACTAATAGAGAACCTCGGCAACGTGATAAAAATGGCGCAAATGTAAGGAAGATTAAAAAAGAGACAAAATATATAGATATCAGTTTAAAAATATTGACTGGTTATTTGTTTTCTGTATGTTTTTAGAGATATCCAAAAAATTAACCCCTCGAGATTTTTGCCCGTTACTCGTTTTCTTGCTACTCTGTTACTCGTTACCCGTTTTAGTAACACCATGTTACAGTTACAACAGAAGAAAAATAGAAGTAATTTATAATAGAAGCAAAGCAAACTATTGTAACTACAAAGGCTATAGGGACTAAATAGTTAAATGATGATGAAAAAGCAATCTATTGACAAGAACGTTCTACTTTCCTAGAAATTCTTGTTTCTTGTTTTTCTAACTGACTATGTATGGAGATTCTTTATGAAATGTGTCGACGTTTCTAGCATCTATCCGGTAAGTGTTGAACATTTGTAAGCTCGGGGTCTGCAGTCCTGTAGACTGTGAGAGTGTACGTTACATTACATGCCCAACGTATTTTCCACAGATAATTAATAAAGCCTGGTTTCCATATGATCTTAATGGTCCGCGATCGGTCTGCGATCAGTCTGCGACGTGATCGGCGCCATGATGGGCGATCGGTCTGCGACACGTTGCAGACATATGGAAACATGTGTCCTCAGCGTCTGCGGCGTCTGCGATCGGTGATCGGGAAAGTAGAAACTAGTTCTACAAGGAATCGGAGTCGGAAGAATCAGAACGTTTCCATTTTCTTCCGATTCCTCTAATTACTCCGTCGCTTATGACCCAAAACTAGATTGTCGGAGTCGGAAGCACAAGCGGAAGAACCAACCAATCACAATGCTTATTCTCACGCTCTCGGATTACAGTTTGATCCCAAAATAGCGCTTGCGACTCCGACAATAATTTAATAAGGGACGGAGTCATAACGGAATCAGTATTTTGCTTCCGACTCCGTCGCTTTGATTTTCACTAGATCATAACGCTCCACGCTTCTGATTACGACTCCGACTCTGACTTCGTTGCTAGTGAAAACCAGCCTTAAGGTTGCCTACGACAACTGAATACTCCGTCAGGCCTGCTCTGATTGTAGGTCATAAACTTGAGTTTGGTTTATCTGTCCCAAGAATGTCGCCATGTCAGCAAGTTATAGAAGTGCTTTTTCACTCCGGTTGTACAGTGACGGCACTGGGTTCATTCGTTGTTTGAGGAGCAACATGTACATCTAGAGTGTGAGATATTCAGTAAAATTTCGATCAACTGCTTGAACTGCTCTATTTTAATGATCATCATCCAGGGCGCGAGACTAACTTTTCAGCTTACTAGCCCAGTGGCTAGTGAGAGGTTTAATCCACTAGCCAAAACAAATTTTTCACTAGCCAGTCTTGTTAATTTGCCAGACATTAATCCTGCCAAGCAGTTTCAGTTATGTACTTTTTCCCCAACCACAATACACTCTTTTTTGCTTTCTTTTTATACGAATATATTTTATAAGAGTATCGAGGCTGAAATTTGCGAAATTTTAAGAATATTTTAAGAATAAAGCCGAGGCTGAGATTTTGAAAAGATAGATATAATTTTGTGTGTTGAAACATCTGTAAATACAGTACAATTTTATGTTTTTAAATTAAACGTATAAAATTATTCCTTTCTCTGAACTGCGAAACTAGCCAACAAAACGAAAAAACCTACACTAGCTATACCAAAATGTTCAACGGTAATGACACTTCGATGAACGGTACATGTAATACATATGTACAGTATTCAGCACAAAAGACATAAACTAAACCGCAAAAAAGTATTATGACAAATTCTTTCTTTTTTAAATAACAAAACCTAGCGATCACAAAAACAGCACTAGGCTTTATTGCCTGCAGTTTGGTTCCAAAATTACTTCGACGCCATTATAAGCTATAAATTAATTAAGAATAGTACAAGAATATTTTCAGCCTAAAATCGGCAGAAAAATAAGAATATTCAGCCTGGGCCGGAAAAACAACATTCTTATAAAAAGAGTGTACTGCTCTGCAACTTATCAGCTTTTTAGAAATAAGTATGTTTGACATTTGAAAGTGTTATAACAAAAATAATAGTCTTTTTTTACATCGTAAATTAAGTTCTTTAAAAGGTGGAATAGAGAATTAACTCTGAAGTGTAAATTAAAGTGCTACTTAAACCCATGAATAACCCACTGGGCGTTAGCCCTAGTAAAGGGAAACAGGGAACCACACGAGGCAAAGAAAAAATCTTTTGACCTCGGTGGGAATCGAACCCACGACCTCCGGATTAGATCTACCGTTACTCTGCCGACTGAGCTACAAGGTTGCACAGAGAAAGTCGGGGACGATTTTAGATGGTGAATCGCGGCAAAGAGAAAGTAAGGGTACATATGAATGTTGTGCCGCGTAGCACTAGGAACACAAATAGTGGAATAGAGAATTAACTCTGAAGTGTAAATTAAAGTGCTACTTAAACCCATGAATAACCCACTGGGCGTTAGCCCTAGTAAAGGGAAACAGGGAACCACACGAGGCAAAGAAAAAATCTTTTGACCTCGGTGGGAATCGAACCCACGACCTCCGGATTACATCTACCGTTACTCTGCCGACTGAGCTACAAGGTCGCACAGAGAAAGTCGGGGACGATTTTAAATGGTGAATCGCGGCAAAGAGAAAGTAAGGGTACATATGAATGTTGTGCCGCGTAGCACTAGGAACACAAATAGTGGAATAGAGAATTAACTCTTAAGTGTAAATTAAAGTGCTACTTAAACCCATGAATAACCCACTGGGCGTTAGCCCTAGTAAAGGGAAACAGGGAACCACACGAGGCAAAGAAAAAATCTTTTGACCTCGGTGGGAATCGAACCCACGACCTCCGGATTAGATCTACCGTTACTCTGCCGACTGAGCTACAAGGTCGCATTCACCGTCTAAAATCGTCCCCGACTTTCTCTGTGCGACCTTGTAGCTCAGTCGGCAGAGTAACGGTAGATGTAATCCGGAGGTCGTGGGTTCGATTCCCACCGAGGTCAAAAGATTTTTTCTTTGCCTCGTGTGGTTCCCTGTTTCCCTTTACTAGGGCTAACGCCCAGTGGGTTATTCATGGGTTTAAGTAGCACTTTAATTTACACTTCAGAGTTAATTCTCTATTCCACTATTTGTGTTCCTAGTGCTACGCGGCACAACATTCATAAGATCTTTAAAAGTTGAAGAGACACTGTGGTACAAATTTAACATTATTATAAAACCAAACCAGCCATGAAATTGGATATTCAAGATTACGTCCGGTACTGAACAGTAGTGTCTAAACACAGCAGCTTAAATACAAAAACGGTTGCGCTCTTTTGAATACAAAATGTGATTTGAATTTTAAGGAATTTGAAATAAAATAACTCACTCGAACGATTTATTTGAATCACATCACTTATTTATCAAGTTTCACCATGTAATGATAATGCTGTAGAGAGACAACACTAACAGATATACACCAGTTTAAGACAGAGTATTTTGCCGTTTCAATCGTCTCTGTGTGTCATTGCCGGTGCGTGATGAAAAGAGAAACTTTTGAAATCTTGCTTTCAAAGAAATAAATAATCAATAAACGCACATCATTAGCACTATCTCATAATGAAAATCAGCATTTATAGGACAGAGTATTCTGCCGTTTCAATTGAATTTCTGCGCCTTGTAGAACCAGAGTTATCACATTTTTGTTTGTTGTGATGGCAGAAATTCAGTCACGCTCGCCAGCGCGCGATGAAAAGAAAAACACTTTAGGGAAAATGAGGCAAATCTCAATGGCGAGCAGCAAATTGAGGAAATGTTGGAGAAGTAGTTCGTTTGTTGTTCATTGAATTAGGGTTGTTCCTAAAACGAGGAATGCGGAGTGCGGACTCATCAAAAAGAAAAATGGGAAATGGCAAAAATGGGAAAAAGAAGAAATATTAAAAACAGACGAAATAAAAATGATATAAATACAAACTGGTACAAAAATACCATAAAAAATACAAATAAAATATAAAAATAAAGAGGATATTGAATATTTTACTGTGACAAGAACCCAGATAATTGGAATAAGAAATAAATGAAAATCAATAAAAACGAGAACATTTTGGGAAACGTAATGAGTACAAGGTTTCTGTGGGTTATTCTTTTTTCCAGAGTTTTAATTATTTATTTTATTTCTGATCTTTGCATGGTCACAACTTGCGTTCGTAGCGATATCTCTGCAGATTGTAGCTAAATGTCGAGGGTCGAGGGTAAAAAACGAGGGTGGGGGTGATGGTCGAGGGTGAGGGTGAGGGTGGGGGAAAGAAAGCGTAAAAATTTAAATAAAATATGTAGAATAAAAAAAAATAAATTCCGATACCGTGGAACCAGTAAAACATTTTTTGAGGCACTGAAAGAAAATAAAAGAAAAAGAACGAAGTTTCTCAATTCCCCCTGTTCTCTCTTAATGAACTCAGCGCAGCAATGATTTAATTTGAGAAGAACTCTACTATTTTCCCACGTCGAGATAAAGCTGCAAGCGTGTAGTATGTCGACAGCATCTTCACGATGATAAAACCTGAAAGAGGAAACATCACGCGTGCCAAAATTAGGAGGAACTGTGCCATTAGAAAAAGCCGGAGAGGGGTGACAATTCCCCCCAAAAAATTCCTGCAAGGGAAACTTGTCTAAAATAAATCCCGCTAGCGGTGGTACCTAAAAAAGTTTTCATGCAGCGGGAAAAACAAAATCAATCAGACACCTAGGCTTAAAAAAAATTCATTCAGTAAAAAAATTTTAACCCCCCCCCCCCCCCCAGCACCCCTTCGGTTCTTTTTTCTAATGGTCCGTCCCTAAGATAAAACCGCAAGCGAGCAGCATGTCGTCAGCAGAATAAACTCAAAAGTGAAACAACAAAAAAGGAGAGGAAAAAAATAGACCGAAATGTAGTTCATTTGGAGATCCACATTACCGTCAACGGTTAGAAAGTCCTTTAGAACCAATACCTGATCTAGGGGTACAAACTCATCAGCATCCAACAAAACAAAAAGGAATTTTTGTGCCTTTCAGCAAATGAACCTTAAAACTAAATACGCTGTCACCTGTTGGACATGGAAGAAAAAAAGCAAGTAAATTAAGGATTGAAACACCTCAAATTAAAGATTTAAAAAAATTAATTAAATAATAATAAAAAAGGAATGAAATGATGCACTTTAACAGAAATAACGAAATGCCGTCCCAGAATGTTCTATGTTTCAGGTTTTATGATCGTGAAGATGCTGTCGACATACTGCACGCTTGCAGTTTTATCTCGACGTTGGAAAATACATGCTGCGCTGAGTTCATTAAGAGAGAACAGGGAGGAATTGAGAAACTTCCTTCTTCTTCTTCTTCTTCTTTTATTTTCTTTTGGTGCCTCAAAAAATGTTTCTCTGGTTCCACGGTATCGGAATTTTATTCTTCTTTCTATTCTACATATTTTATTAAATTTTTCCACTTTCTACCCTCACTCTCATCCTCACCCTTGACCCTAATTCCCCACCCTCGACCTTCACACTCGACCCACACCCTCACCCTCGACTTTTACCCGCGACCCTTGACATTTAGCTACACTCTTCTCTGCGCAGTACATGACATGACATTCTTGCAAGCAAAATGCAGCTGAACTAATCAGAAGTAGAGGTTCTCACGATGTTTATTTCATGCATGGAGATAATAATTCATAAGGCACTTGGCGATTTATTTTGAAACAACACAGCATCTCAATTCAACATCCTTTGCTAAGGCTGCATTCATTATGTATAGTACAGGGGGAGGGGGGCAGAGGATTTTTTAGACAGCGCAATATTTTCAGGTCCCCCATTAATCACAACAGATTTTTGCAAATCCCCGCACTTGATTAGCCTGCGAATACAGAGGCGGCTGTATTCGCAGGCTACCACTTGATCAGAAGGAAAAACATACCCTCTCCCCCCTCCCTACAAACACACACAGACAGACTTTAAAACAAAGGAGAGAAAGGCTGTTACAGTCCAGCAACATTTCGGGAGAAAAAAAAAGGCTGTGAAGAGCATCAATACCTCACAATCAAACTTGGGCAACTTCAAGAAAACATCAACAGACTTTTGACCGTGGGAAATGATTTAAGATAATAAATCACTTCTTCTGCTTTCAAGATCTAGCGTTCAGCTAGATCAAACTTCTAAGGAAAATGCATGGGCAAAGAGAAGAAAAAAAAGAGAACAAAAGAAAAGTAAAAACAGAAAAAAAGAAAAGGCTACATAACAGATGTACAGAAATGTTGACCAAGTTGATCCCTGACAAATCAAAGTCATCAGAGCTTTGTCAGCTGGTGATGAAAGAAGGAAACATTCCAGATGAAAAACAAATGCAATCCAAGGAGCTGAAGTTAGAGGAACTGAATAAGCTCAGGCCCAAATTTCATCTTGAGGCAATGAAGCGCCTGAAATCTTTTAACATATTTTCTGGTGATGCTCTTGCCCCTGTTCACCTTGCCATCCACAGGCTTGTGGGAAGCCTTCTGTACGCCATGCTGCTGCTGCTGCTGATAAGGATGATGATGATGACCATGACCACGACCATAATTCTGGCAGCGGTGGCAATGAAAATGATGATCAGGATGACAATGGTGATGATCAGGATGACAATTTATATGATGGACAAGATGACAATGATGATCAGGATGAAAATGATGATGATCAGGATGATTACATTTATAATGATGATTGAGAATATACACATAATTATTGGGCCTTTAAAAGAACAAAAGGTCTTCCTGTTTGAATTCATTATATTACCAACACTTTCTTACATATATGATACCTCCACAAAAATATTCACAACCCCCTTCATGTTATGAAAAAACTTGACATTCCCCCTTTTCCAATTCCTAAATTTTAAAATCCCCTTCAAAATTCTCTGCCCCCCCCCCCCCCCCCCCGTAGTATACATAATGAATGCAGCCTAAGTCTGTTATCACTAAATACTACCTAGGCACAATTAGGAGAAAATTTGGCTTCTATTACGGAAGAAATGTAGTTTTGTTGATGAACACAATGATTTTAGACATGAATTTTAATATCTTGTCATTCATGCTGTCATAATTAACAATTATTCACCGAAGTGGAGGTGAATAGTGGTGGATATTTACCGAGCCGCGAAGCAGTGAGGTAAATATCCACCACTTTCACCGATGCTGAGGTGAATAATTGTTTTAGTATATACCACACAAGCTGACTAATGAGCTGACAAAACCGTTTCTTTATGTGTGACAATATACCAACAAGCGGTCGGAAATTGTAAAATCCCACGCGCCAGCTGCTCGGAGGTGAATAGTCCTTGCTAATCACCTCCGAGTTAACCAATCAGAGCGCGCAAAAAGCACTATTCACTTGTGTGGTATATTTCCCTCAATCACTACGCGGTGGATAATTATTATCCACCTCGTAGTGATTGAGGGAAATAGTGATGAGCCACACTTAATCGAAAACACACTAACCCTGCTGATAGGAGTCTCTTTTTTCAACTGCAACTGAAATTTAATGGAGGTGAGACTCTCACCTATCTCCATAGGAACTCGAGAAAATACTCTAGTGTCCCTGAGCGTAGTCCGACGTGAATAAATCGATAATTCTTGCGTCGCATCACAACTTTTTGCGCTGATGCAAATCTCTATGATTATATTTTAATGGCTAATTAATGTAGTCGAGGTTTCAGTAATGGCTGTTAAGTTGATGATGTACAATGTTTGCATTCTGAATGACCTTTGACAGTGCAGCCAGTTTTTTGTTTTTGACTCAGCTTTGAGTACTTTGTCATATAGTAGTTATGATGTACTCCCATCATCATGCAACATTATCCGGCATCTCTATAAAGTTCTTCTAAGTTTCAATGCTTTTGAAGTTTTTAGAGGTGTAGAATTCTCTAGCCCTCCCCTCTTCCACCCCCGTCTCCTTTCCCTTTAAACCCAATACCTGTTTTGTACCAGCACGACCAAAGAAGTTCTCAATTTCCGCATTTTGAGCAAAACACGAAGTTTGTTTAAGAACAAGCCGAAGACTATGAGCAGTCTCTCTTCCCTCTCAATCACCACGCGTCGTGTTTTTATGTAATGAGGCAAATATATTCTCTTTGACTAATCCCTGCAAGGAAAGAGGGAATGTGGGTAGCCTAAACAAGCCGATTGTGCCATTTGAGAGTTATGCATGTCACAAACTGGCTTTATTACACCCATTTTGAAATCACTGGTGATCCTTGCAATCTGATTGGCTCTCAACGGTGCAATTTATTCCCAAATTGCACCATTTTTTACTCTAAATGGCATCCTTTCTTTAACCCACAAAATGAAAATGAAATAAAACTAACCTATCAAATTTCATGGATAAACAAATATTAATATTGACAAAAAAATATGTGATTTGAAAATGGGTGTAATAAAGTGGTAATTGAACTTAAAGTATCATGCAATTCTGTCTGAAATCGTACTTGTGAATTCAAATTGAATTCGTGCTGCGGGCTCATTCAATTTTGAAATCAGGCATATAATTTCAGACCAAATTGCATTCCACTCAGTTCAATTACCATTATTAATCATCATTTAAACAAGGCTAAAGGAAACCCTCAAAGACAAAGCAGTGCTCAACAACATATCAATCGACTAAACCTGACCAGTGTCAGACATGGATGGCTAAACGTGCTCATGATGTGACATCTGTTCAAGTGCTCAACCTGGCACAAATTGGTTACAGCAAGTACCGGTAGCCCAGAATTTCCATGCTATGAGCTATTAGTGCGTGCACTACTTTATCTTCGTGTGAATATATGTGGAAACTTTTACTTCTGATTGCATGGCTCCTACATTTTGCTTGCAATAATTTTATGTCATGTACTGCAGAGATAACTATCGCTACAAACACAAGTTGTGACAAACAGTGCATCAGAAATGAAATAAATAATTAAAACTCTGGAAAAAAAGAATAACCCACAGAAACCTGTACTCATTACAGATCACAAAATGTTCTCCTTTTTATTTGGGTTGTTGTCAGAGTAAAATATTCAATTTCCTCTTTATCTTTACATGTATATTTCATTTGTATTTATATCATTTTTATTTCGTCTGTTTTTAATATTTCCTCTCTTTCCCATATTTTCTTTTTTATGACTCCGCACCTTGCACTCCACGTTTTAGGAACAACCATTGCATTGGTATGAAAAAATAGTCCATCGTCTGTTCACTTGCAAGACTCCATTTTCTCTTGTGATACATTTGAAATTAACTTTCATTTGGTTTCCCTCTTGTCCTCCAGTGCTTTGAACATTTCACCAGCCAAAATAACTAGTGAAGTGCAAAATGCACTAGCCAAAATGGAATTTTTACCAAAATGTGGCTAGGTGGCTACCGTTTGTCTCAAGCCCTGATCATCGCCTGTGCAAAACTAAGCCCTGCCTGGGCCGGCCTGTGCTGGCGGCCTTGGCCTGCCCTAACCGGCCTGGTCCAGTAAATGGATGAAACAATGCTTGGCCTTAGCTGGCCCAGGCCAGTGAAACTTGGGTCTGTGGAGAATTCTGCTGGCCTTGGCTGGCCCTGCCTTTACTTGGCCAGCCAATACGAGTTGTCAAGAGAGCTTTCACTGGCCTCAGCTGGCCCTGGCCAACCTAAGTCAGCATATGCTGGATTTTCAACTAAGGGGGAAGCCTGTTCCAGGTGTTCAGATTGTGCTGATCAGCAAAGCTGGTTATTGCGATAACGAAAGATGTTGCAGCAAACAGGAAAGACGACGAAAGACTGTGGAGAGGGGGTCCCATGCAATTTCTTCACAATTTTTTCATCCTTCTTAGTAACTAGGAACTGTGAAATTCTTGACGTGAAGAAACCGAGACCTTCTCTTGATGATGTTTATGCAAATGTTTCATGTGAACGGTCGCAGCCGCTGTCCAGCGACCACGCTCAAATTTCCCCGGTTTCTTGCCGATTGCTATCAAAAAGCTGCAATCTTTCGGTTTAGTTGCCTTACATGTACTTTGATTTTGGAGTTTGATTAAAAAGAATTCAGCTTTTTTCTAATGGATGTGTCACACAATGCACAGATGGAAGATTTAATAAAGTTTTTGACTAATTTGGATTGCGTTTTACATGTTGTTCCACTTTCGAAGAGACTGCATGCGAGAGCTAAGGGAAATCAGTTTTGTTCTCTTTTATTGTTTGAAGTGGGAGAAGTTAATCGTTTCCTCAAAATCTGTTTTCGAGATCCTTGAAAAATTGTTCAAGCGTCTCCCAACTCAATACTCGAGCCTTGATACTCAATTCTCGATAACTTCGAGGATCGAGTTTCGAGTCGAGACTGTGAACTTACTCTTGAGCGGTACTGCATTTTCTACATGGTGTGTTTTCGTTTCTTGTGTCCATCAGGTAAATGCTAATATTCTGAGAACGAAGAGTTTCCAACAGCAAAAGCATGCACATAATTATGTCATGTGTAAAACATCTGCTGGAGAAGCATTTGATGTCTGAATTCAACCTCAAGTTTTCCTTCGAAAGTGTTAACTACTGAATGCTTGATTTGTTCAGTTTGAAATTTTTTTCAGCTTAACCGAGTCTTCATAAAACATTGACAGGGTGCCTTTGTTTGTTTCGTTTCAAGCAAGGTTGGTAGAAAATACACATATAAGCTTACTAGGTATACAAAAAATAAATATACTTTACTGCACGTTTGAAAGATTCCAAGTCATAAAAGAATGTTGAGGACAGTCATTTAAAATACTTTAGAGAAAAGAAATAAACTGCAAGAGCATTTATTTGCACTGCAACCTTTTTGTGCATCTCACATAATAAGACAGAGTGTGACCTCTCACGCGAAAACGTACACTAACGGCTATCTGTTCCAATGGCGTTTTGCCGTGCACTTGCCGTTCATCAGCCGTTCAATAAAATTTGTACCCGTTTGCACGGCTTGTTTATCCGGTCAAAAAACATTGCAGCTGTTCGCACGGCTTGTATTATCCCTTCAAAAAAATTGCAGCCGTGCGCACGGGTTGTGTTATCCGTTAAAAAAAAAAACGAAATAAAACTTCAGCCTATTATTAAACCGTTCAGAAAGTAATAATTATTGATAGTTCGACCGTTTGCACAGCTAGCGTTATCTGTTCAGAAAAATTCTCACCCGCTGCTCATCAGTTCAGAAAAGACACTCAGTCGCATAAACAAGTCCGGTTACCCGTTAAAATATAATCCTCGAGTTTTCGTGCTTACTGTTTGTTTTTTCCTTTGTGACTTCAGAGAATTGAAGCGATGCAATCTTTCAGAACGCTAACAAACGTGTATGATTACTAAACACAAACTTCAGACAAAATCGGTCGATTTCGACTTTGTGCGGTTGTCATTGTGCAATTTCACCCGCTGTTCAGCAGTTCAGAAAAGACACCCAGTTGTATAAACATTATTCCGGTTTCCCGTTTAAAGCAAATAAAAGATTATACAACTTTTCGAATGTCTACGAATCCAGCCGCATATTACCAAAGTCTCATCAAAACGAAGATGTTATCCGATAAAAGCATGTCAATCGCTATTGTGAAGTCGAATTTCACACACAAAAATTTCGCATAATTATTGCACTTGGCTTCCCAAGTCTACCAAGAATCTACAATCGCTAAAATCCTTTGCAAGGTGGCTATTCTTGAAGTTCTTTATTACTTAATATACGCTTTGAATTTTTGCGATAGCTGTTTGTTTTTTAATAATAATAATAATAATAATAATAATAATAATATATCACATTTACATTGTGCATTTTCTATGCAATATTCAAATGCGCATTACAACACTGGCCGGGGACTTTGCCAGACTGCTTATCACGCAGTTTACAATTATTGAAGTTGAGTTATGAGTGCCCCCGTAATGTCAATATCAAATTAAGACAGACACTAGGGGTGGTCACTGCCAGAGTTTTCTTACGCCCCTAGTGGTTCTTTTACGTCCCACAGAATCAGAGAATTATGAAGAGTTGTGAGACGGTTTATCGTCTTTACGGTTTATCGTCCTTATCCGAGAAGACTAGAAAGTCTAACCGTTTGTAGATGTCATTACAAAGGCAGCACTTTCTCCTCAATTATTTAAAGACCGTGAGTGTTGGTCCAGCCGGGGTTTGAACCTGCGACCTCCCGCACGGTAGTCCGGTGCTCTACCACTGAGCTAACCGGTCAGTCCCTTCGTGATTTCAGAAAAATGATGGAAGCAGTATTTTAGAATGCTAACGAACATGAATTCGTGATCGTCTAACATCATGTTTGCTAAACATAACGTTCGGTGGCTTAAACATCAGACAAAATGAGTCTGCGAATTATTGCTGCTGAAAATAATTTCGAATTGTGTGGTTGTCATTGTGCAATTTTCACCTGCTGTACATCAGTTCGGAAAAGATACTCTGTCGTATGAACATAAGTCCGGGTACCCGTTCAACGCAAATACCGTAATAGATTATACAACCTTTTAAACGGCTAAAAATCCAGCCGCATATTACCAAAGTCTCGTCAAACAAAGATGTTATCCGATAAAAGCATGTGAATCGCTATTGTGAGGTCGAATTTCACGCACAAAAATGTCGCATAATTATTGCCGACCGGTTAGCTCAGTGGTAGAGCACCAGACTACCGTGCGGGAGGTCGCAGGTTCAAAACCTTGGCCGGACCAACACTCAGGGTCTTTAAATAATTGAGGAGAAAGTGCTGCCTTTGTAATGACATCTACAGACGGTTAGACTTTCTAGTCTTCTCGGATAAGGATGAGAAACCGTAGGCCCCGTCTCACAACTCTTCATAATTCTCTGATTCCGTGGGACGTAAAAGAACGACTAGGGACATAACAAAACTCTGGCTGTGACCACCCCTAGTGCTGACCTGTTCCATTCAGCAGATGGCCGGCTTGGCGTGATGTCCCAAAAAGGCTTATAGGTGCATGAGGCCATACGTATAACAGCCATAAGTCAATGGGACTTTGCCGAGTGCTGAACTCATGTAGATGT
The DNA here is from genome assembly GCA_016490735.1 of Pachyseris speciosa. NCBI lineage: Eukaryota > Metazoa > Cnidaria > Anthozoa > Scleractinia > Pachyseridae > Pachyseris > Pachyseris speciosa. Next base: position 388,164 of record JAEMWC010000429.1, read on the forward strand.
AGATGTAGATGTATTGCACTCGGCTTCCCAAGTCTACCAAGAATCTACAATCGCTAAAATCCTTTGCAAGGCGGCTATTCTTGAAGTTTTTTATTACTTAATGTACTCTTCGAATTTTCGTGCTTACTATTTGTCTTTTTCCTTCCCAACAAGACCAAAATTATTCCAAGAATACAAATACATGTAGAACGCGAGTTATCATTTCGGCAACGCAAGGACAAGACAATAGCGCTATTTCATACATTGACGGAAAATTCTTGAAACTATTTCGTGAGCGGCAATTAGAAAATCTAAAACTAGAGTTATCTAGCTTTCCAAAGAGACCACTATCAACGATAGATTCCTTTGCAATTCTGAAGAATTGTCTTTTAGCAGGTCAGTGAATTCTTCGGACAAATCTTGTTCGGATGCATAAATAAAATTACTTGGTATTTATGGTTTGCTACGTCCTTCAATACACTGTTACTGAAAGCAACTGCCTTCAGACCAAAGTCATTTGATTTGACCTGTTCGTCGATTATGCTTTTCAACGGTGCTACAACCAAAATAGAACAGAACGCGCTTGCATCCTTTGCATCAAACATTCTTCTACAAAACCGAAAATCCCAAATTACTGTCTGCTCTGTTTTGTTTTGTCTGTCGACAGGTTGTAAACGACTTCTTCTGACAGCGTGCCATGTCCGATTAGCCAATCAAAGTTGTCGGTTGTCTGGGCAACGGAAAATTACATTCGGAAATCTTGCGACGTCGTTGCTCGCTCAGCCACTTCAGGGCCTAGACAGCTCACCCCTCTTCACTTTTGTGTTGTGAGACTCGAGAGGTCGATTTGTTGCAAGTCTACGGGAAATTCTGAAGGTGATACAAAGAGAAAAGGATGCAGAAAAGGAACTGCTACTGTTCGCAGTCTATTGGCGCCGTGAAGATCATAATTCGAGATTCTCGGCGCAAACATATTGCAGAGATAGTGTGGTTCGAGAAGACCTTTGTATATTTGATTCGAACTGAGCGTTGCGCTACCGTTTGCAAAATAAGCTAATTTGCATATGCAATGCAGTGTTTGATATTTATAACAAACACTGCATTGCATATGCATATTAGCTTATTGCAAATGTTATGCGGTAAGTATAAACACCGCTCGCCGTTCTTATTAACACAAAGAGATGGTTTCGTCGTCCTAAAATGAAGGTAGTTCCCTGTAGCTTTTTTAATGGTAGACATTAAAGAGAAATATGTGTAGTGATGTTTCATTTTCGAGCTTTAAAATATTCTGAGTTTTAAAACATCGACTTGAATGGTGGTTTTAGAAGCTTCGTGTAAAAGCAATCCGATTGTCAATTCAAAATAATTGAAGGGCTCGGGGCAAGAACGTCCTCCCGGTTTTTGGTCGATTTTCGATGTACTCAATAGAAACTGAGATTTGGCATATGGACTTCATTCCAGTCAAAAAACATTGCTCTGTATTTGTTTTGGCTGATTTCCTCTTTGTTTTCGAGAAATAACGTATGCAAAAAACCCAAGTCAGCTCATTTCCTTGCGTATTAATATTCATGCGCGAATTGAATTACCTTTAGAGCACGTGAAATGATTGACGCTTGGAAAGTATTGTTTGATAGTGTGACGTAGACTATACATTTGGCGGTTAAAACATCGATTTAAGTTTCATTGATAGGAAACTTACGTGGCTGTGAGGTGTCGATTGCTAGCTAAATTTAATTGAAACTCGCCAGCCTGGTGGTCGAACGGACGTCATTCAAGTCTGTCGATCGGCAAGTCAGACACTTCTGAGAGAAGCCCGTGGTGTTTCTCTGTGCTTTCCAAACGCTGGAAGAAATCGGCGTTTCGCAGTACAGAGTACTGAGCCAGGCGGGACAGTCTGAAAGCAAAAGCAACTCTCGTCTTAAAAGCGGCCCGCAGTTGAGAGTCTTGGCCCATTTGCCAAAGGTTGCTGTGCTAGAAATTCGGAAAGGGGAGTAAACTAATGTTTTTTGACTTGAGCGAAAAATATGGGATGTTTGAAGACGTGTTGCCCGCGCTCGAAAGGATGTTCTTATGCCCACAATTCAATGGGACCACAGAGGGCGCTGTCTCCTTGAAAAGTTCTCGCGAGAACTGGAAATGAATATTCGCTCGGCTGCGGTGGGAAAATTTTCACTTCGGAGCGGGAACATTACGGAGAATTAATCTACGAGTGGGAAATCGGCAAGACGAGCAGTCAGTCCGTTTTCGATGAGCTGAGTATCTTGCAAACAGTGCATTTTCCATCGGTTTTCATTTCTAAACGGCACTTTCAGAATAGTAAGTTTGCGTGGTTTTGGCGGTTGAGAAAAGTTGGAAGTGGATTCATTTTCATCGTCAAATGGAAAACATGGAACGAAAATGGTATTAAAATCAAAGTAAATGACGACAGGTCAAGATTTTGGACAACATACTTAACTAGTTCTGAAGATATTCTTTAGCTTCGAACTGCCGAAAATTTACATACCCGGTATATATGAATTTCGATTGCACACAATGGGCTGTCACACGACTCGCGTGAAAATAATTTTAACCGTTTATCTGGGGTGAAAATGCTTTTTGCTGTTTATCTCACGTAAAAATACTTTTTGATGATGTCTACAAGACTCCATTTAAGCGAACTAACCGAGGTACTCGATGCAAAAGCGATTTATATGTTAAAATACGCCAGCATGTTTATCTTTACGTGTGTTCACATAACCAGACAACGGACGTTGTCACCTTGTCACGTCATTTGTGCTTTGAATATTTGCTGCGTGCGGCAAAAAAAGTTTTCCTTGCACTGGTTTTCTAAGATACTCAGCTCATCGAAAACGGACTGACTGCTCGTCTTGCCGATTTCCCACTCTTAGATGAATTCTCCGTAATGTTCCCGCTCCGAAGTGAAAATTTTCCCACCGCAGCCGAGCGAATATTCATTTCCAGTCCTCGCGAGAACTTTTCCAGGAGACAGCTCCCTCTGTGGTCGCATTGAATTGTGGGCATAAGAACATCCTCCCATATTTTTCGCTCAAGTCAAAAACAACTCCCCTTTCCGAATTTCTAGCACAGCAACCTTTGGCAAATGGGCCAAGACTCTCAACTGCGGGCCGCTTTTAAGACGAGAGTTGCTTTTGCTTTCAGACTGTCCCGCCTGGCTCAGTACTCTGTACTGCGAAACGCCGATTTCTTCCAGCGTTTGGCAAGCACAGAGAAACACCACGGGCTTCTTTTAGAAGTGTCTGACTTGCCGATTGACAGACTTGAATGACGTCTGTTCGACCACCAGGCTGGCGGTTTCGATTAAATTTAGCTAGCAATCGACACCTCACAGCCACGTAAGTTTCCTATCAATGAAACTTAAATCGTTGTTTTAACCGCCAAATGTATAGTCTACGTCACACTATCAAACAATACTTTCCAAGCGTCAATCATTTCACGTGCTCTAAAGGTAATTCAATTCGCGCATGAATATTAATACGCAAGGGAATGAGCTGGCTTGGATTTTTTGCATTCCCGGCGTTATTTCTCAAAAACGAAGAGGAAATCGGCCAAAACAAATACAGAGCAATGTTTTTTGACTGGAATGAAGTCCACATGCCAAATCTCAGTTTCTATTGAGCACATCGAAAATCGACCAAAACACGGGAGGCGTTCTTGCCCCGAGCCCTTCAGTTGTTGTGGATGGCATTGGCAGCATTGAAATAAAGAAAAAGAATGAAAAAAGTACTGTTTTGGAAAGATGTCCTCCACAGTACCTTCAATTTGGCCATTTGAAAGTGTTATTTTCAAAGGACGGCAAAGAAATGCACCAAAATGTAAAATGAACACGTAGATCTGAGCAAAATATTATTATTGTCTTTACCCATTCAACTAAACTCAGTGATCCATACTAAAATAATTATTTTATGTAGCTGTTCTCCGTTAAAGCCCTGGCTAAATGATGGTTTAGCCGCCTCTCTCCACTTTGCATTGAAATGGTTTGCCATGTTTGATTTCAATGATTACATTTTTCACGTTACTAACAAAATCGATCAATAGCTTAGCCACCCCAACCAACAAAGAGTGCAAAGCCGGTAAAAAGCAACCAAATGAACTACATAACATCGAAATCGGCGTTTGGTCAAACATTGTTTGTCTGTTTTAGCCACGCAACTACGTTTATGTTTGACAAACATGATGTTGGACAAAAAATAATGATTGTTTGATCGTTGAGCCGTTCACTTGAGCCGTTCAAAATGTTTCCACAGCCGTTCAGCCGTTCATCATAACCGTGTCAACCGGTTTGGCCATCCGTTTGTCATTCGTTCACTAGCCGTGCGTTTTGCCGAGCAAAGTGTACGTTTTCGCGTGAGAGTTCACCGTCTTATTATAACACTCACTAAATGTTCGATTCGTAGCGTTTCGAGCAAATAATAGTTCATCCACTGCTTCCACTGGCAAACAAGAAACTTACACAGTTTTTTGGCTGATCCTGTTGTAAATGGTTGCTCCTTGAAAAGTTCCTCCATACACCATTTTGTTTAATTTCCAAAGACGCAAGTTTGATGAGGTGACAGGGTGAAGTGATTTTTGTTCATTTTCGGATTTGACTGTTGCAGTAGTTTTTCTTTCACTTGGACCACTTTAAGTTGATAAAACCACACAAAAATGTTTCCTCTCGTCTCTGATTACTTATATAAACCTTGTGTATCTTCAGGAAACCTCTTGTTTTCCCAATTAATCCAGATCGCACTTCAGTCCGCCATGTTGAATTTGAACAAGCTAGTTACCAGGAAGGCCATGAGGTCATGAACTCATGCGCAACTCGACTTGATTTTATCTTCTGTCGCGTGGGTTTGAACATATACAGAGTTACGACTACAAGACACACTTGAGGTGAAGAAAACGACAGACATATAGTTCAAAAGCCACAAAATGTCCCAGGCTGTCTAGAGACAAAGGTTAGATGTTGAAATGGATTGTTTGGATTGCAGATATTTCTCAACTCATCATCGCTCGTCAGACGTTCGAACTTTTCATCTCCAATTTTGTATCTTTCCCTCATCGTTCTCTAGTTCTGAAGTGCTAACGTTCTAGAATTGAAAAGATATGATAAGCATATGGTCATTTGCGTTTGATTTGAAGGACTAGAAGTCAGAATTCCTGAATCGTTTGTTTATCACCGTCGAATTCGAAGGAATCGTTTAATTTCTGTGAATCAGATCTGTCGATTGCAACATGTTTCTGTCAATGAAGTTAAATTATTGACTGATCATTTGAGCATCACTAACATTAATAATAAACTTTGCGTGGAATTTATTCGAAAAATGTCAGTCAGTGGAGATACAGTGTAAGAAATTTGTAGACCCTTTTCATACAAAGAGTGTTACCTTGGAGTTCACACACTCTGAACCATTCCTTTCTGTACGGGTGACAGCATTCGGTATTTCTTCGAATAATAACCCACCTTAATATTCAACTGTCCAGTAAGTCCCAAATCAATGCTCTATTCCTGTCACACACCTCCTCCTGGAAGACATCTTTCGTCTTCTTCAATTCTTTTAATTTTGCCAAAAGTTCTGTTATTAACTTACAGATATGTAAGGTATTATTTTTGTGCCATTTCAATTTTTGTGCTGAAGATGCTTTTTAATTATTATTTTTGTATTCCATGTTCCAGTAGTCTTCTGAAATGTTCCTTGTTTCTGGTTTTATCGTAGCCTGCGAGCAAGTTCTCTTGGGGGGTAGGGGGGGGGGGTAGAAGGAGGGAAAAACGGAGAGAGAGAACGGAGAGTCTACCTACCGTGAGCTACAAAAATACGAAAAACCAGTGAGGATTTCAGCTATATTGCAGCCACGTGGACATGGTAAACTCACAAGAATGAAGTTGAAGTCTCGGATTTCGGACAAAGGATGAAGTGAACTTTGCCAACCTTGGCAACTACGCCAGATAGAAGCCCCAGTCAAAAGAAAGATCGCCAAGAAAAGATCACAACAGACATCTCCATACTTTGGGCTTCGGCAACCTGGTTGTCAATAATGCTTTGAAGTGGGAAAACAACCAATACAGTCTGTGACCTAGCCTCCTTCGCAGACGCCTTTGGGCTCGTCACGCGTTCCTTGCCCACGAACGTCTGCTGAACTGAACTACCACTTCCGTTCGCGGCGGTTAGCCAATCATAGTTCGTTTTCCAATTTATGGAAAGTGGGACTTCGACCCCTGGATTATTTTCACAGACGATGCACGTGAATCGGGTGTCGATTCCATTCTTACGCAGCTCGTTATTGGTTTCTTCAAAACAAAGGCTAACCGCCGACGAACGGAAGTGGCGGTTCACTTCAGCAGACGTTCGTGGGCAAGGAACTCGTGATGAGCCCAAAGACGTCTGTGAAGGAGGCTATCTGTGACCAATGATTATTTTAGATCACAGCAGCGCGGGCACTGGTACTTTTGCCAAATCATGTAGGCAAAACAGGGAGAACATCTTTGCTTTGAAGTAAGCTATTGACTGCTAGACACTGTTCTGGTTTCACGCAGGAATATCAGCCTTTGAAACCTACCACCAAAAAGTCTACAGTTGTGGAATATGATGTTGACCGCTTCCTTCTAAGTATTGAACAAGCCGAGCAGATAAGCTCAATGGTTTACAAACCAATAAGTCCTGTGGTCCAGAATCGATCCCTATAAGTGTGCTGAAGGACAATTGCTATAAATTAGCTAAACCAATCGTGAATATCATTAATTCTAGCATCATTGAAGGTCACTTCCCATCAGTATGGAAAAGAGCTCACGTAACGCCAGTGTCTAAAACATCCAAGGTCGCTGACCCTGGAAAAGACCTCAGACCAATTTCAGTTACA
>JAEMWC010000429.1:400000-402500 GCA_016490735.1 Pachyseris speciosa
ACAGGACGACAGTTACTGAGCATTGTAGCAGATAAATTGAATTCGAGGAGATGAGGTCATTATTGCCTTCCCTAACTGAATATGAGTTCAGCATGACAAGATTACACAAATTGAAATTTGGAAGAGGAATAAGAGAAGTCAAAGAGTCACAGGTTCCCCGTTATCGCGTCACCCCTGAAAAGCTCGGCCATTTTCTGGACTTTGTGACTAGTTCACAAGTGATCCAAGATCTGCCATTTGGTACGAAAAGCTTGAAATTGTCTTCTGGCGAGGTTTTAGATATCCCAAATGTCATCCGCGTAATGGCACCTACACATGTCGTGCAACAGTATCATCAATACTGCAAGGAGACGGAGTTTCCAGATCCATTACAAAAGAGTACACTAATGAAAGTCATGTCCGAAACTTGTGTGGCCTCTATTCGAAAATGTCTCCAAGGCCTTGATTACTATGTTGCAGAAGGAGGAAAGGCATTTGACGACCTTGAGACAGTAGTGGATCGCCTTCTTGCTGTTTCAGCTGTGTCAGTTGCCGAAGCAGAAAGTTTAAAAAAATCTCTCAAGGATGGAAAGCAATATGTAAATAGTGAGTTTAAGGTGAGTAGTGTACCTTGCAAGGAAAAGCTGTTAGACACGCTTATCTGTCAAGCCACGCCCTTCTCACTCCTAACACGAACGCCGCATGATCAAGTTCCACCCGCAAGATAGTGCTGACTAATACCTCTCTTTTGCAATAGAGAGGACCAGTGTCGTTTGAAATAAATCTTTATTGAGGAGTGTGATGTTGTTCAGCAAATTTAGTGACAGCAAAACGCTCGAACACTCACCCTCCCCTCTCCCATATGGCCATTTCATTGAGTTTAGATACCGGATTTCGGACGGAATCCGGAATATTGATAACTAGGTGAACCTACATTTTTTAAACAAAGCCTGTTCTTTTGCTCACTACCATAATTGGACGTAAATGATACTGAGTGATGTGCTCATTAAGTTATCCTGCAACTCAAAGTAATAAACGTAGCTTTGAAACAACCTTTCGTGTTCTTTGTTTCGTTTGTTTCCAACAGACCCATGTGATGCTGGACTCGCAATGCGCAGATCACTGCCGAAAACACGCCTTGAGTGACCAGGAAAATGCCTGCCATAAGGATTACTGCTCCCACGACCATGATTTAATCTGTCAAAAATGTAGAAGTCTGGAAAAGGTAAAAGCACTTTGGTATTCTGGGTTAAAGAAAAGCGTTTAGGGGAGTTGCTAATTGGTGTTAAGCAAATTGTGCAGTGACTCATACATTGTCTTGCTCTTTTGTCGAAGGTACTATCTGATGTAAATATGATGTTGAAAGCAGCAAAGAACCTAGAACAGGACGAATTTGACGAGTTGACATTTCTTGTTGGAAAGGCAATAGAAGCCGTCAACAGCTGGAAGGCACATCAGTTGCGAGTTGTGCATCAAGATCAAGCACGGCTGGATGTGATTTACAAATTGTGTAAAAGTAAGGTACTGATAACCCAGGACTTTGCGATGAAGTTCCTTCCAATGCAATTTCGAGAGGCACAGAATAACTTCTTCGGTAAACGAGGGTTGTCATGGCATATCACCGTAGTGCTTAGAAGGAGTGCAGGTGGCCAGCTCGAATCCCAGTCATTCATTCACATTCTAGAAAAGAGCCTACAAGACAGCCGAGCAGTTGTGCCAATAATGGCTCACGTGCTCACTTGTCTAAAGAAACAACATCCTGAAATTGCCGAAGCGTACTATCGCCAAGATAACGCGGGGTGCTACCACTCTGCATTAACAATCCTTGCTAGCAAAGTTATCAGTGAGCGAAGTGGTATCGTCATCAAGCAGATGGATTTTAGTGATCCCCAGGGAGGTGAAGGGTCGGCTGATAGAAAATCGGCCCAGGTCAAGTGCCATGTTATTAAGCAATAGAGGACGTTTTCCGTGTTTACATAGCCTCATATAAACACGAGGGTGGTTGGGAGAATTCGAGACAGTTATGCAAACCCGAGACGCAGTCGAGGGTTTGTATAACTTTCGAGAATTCTCCAACCCCCGTGTGTTTATATGAGGCTATAAAATATTTCTAAAAAGTAATTCGACAAATGAAAGGAACATTTGTTTAATTACTTCTTGATTGAAAAAGATTTTCTCAATACACGCAATTAATGCAATTGCGAAAAGAAGCCTGAAAAAAATTCAGGACTTCAACGGGATTTGAACCCGTGACCTCGCGATTACCGGTGCGATGCTCTAACCAACTGAACTATGAAGCCACTGACGTTGGGAGCAGGTCAATTGCGTTCACAACTGCGAGAATCATTCTTCATTTGATGGTATTAGTCAGTTGAACAACTTTACTTTTTCCGAAGAAGGTGTTGTTGCACGAAGGGCATATGAGATTGGAAAAGGAAAGTTCTTACCGTGGTTTTCTCTTGACAGTAAGTCGTAAATACTGGATAGACAACAAACTATAGACTACTGACTAGTGAAGTTT
>JAEMWC010000429.1:407500-410000 GCA_016490735.1 Pachyseris speciosa
AGAAACAATGATATAAGTAAAGAAATAGTTAAATAATACCAGTTTCGGGATTCGAACTCGCGACCTTCAAATTCTTAACTCGACCCCTTATCCGACTGCGCTAATGAGACATCTCTTGCGGTGAGTAGGGAATTTTGTAGTAAATAAAGTCATTAGGTCGGTCACGCATCGTCTCTTTAAAATCCGTTTCAATGCCCAAGGGTTACAGAGAAAAGAAATGTTTCTCAGAATTGAATTACTCCAATGTACATCCCATAAAAAAGGATATTAATTTGAGAGCGTTTGTTTTGAGCAGTATTTAAGAACAACGATGATTGGGTATGGAATAAAGGTAAGAAGGGTGTATAGGTTTTATTTTGCGTGATTATAATTATTTTATCAATGATATATGAGAAATCAATCATATATGAACTGCGGAAATGAAATCACATGAAGAATGATCCTCGCAGTTATGAACGCAATTTATGCAATTGCGAAAAGAAGCCTGAAAAAAAAATTCAGGACTTCAACGGGGTTTGAACCCGTGACCTCGCGATTACCGGTGCGATGCTCTAACCAACTCAGCTATGAAGCCACTGACGCTGGGAGCAGGTCAATTATGGGTTCATATGATCCCGTGAAAGAAATGAGTATGAATGATATATGAGAAATGAATCATATATGAACTGCGGAAATGAAATCACATGAAGAATGATCCTCGCAGTTATGAACCCAATTTATGCAATTGCGAAAAGAAGCCTGAAAAAAAATTCAGGACTTCAACGGGGTTTGAACCCGTGACCTCGCGATTACCGGTGCGATGCTCTAACCAACTGAGCTATGAAGCCACTGCCGTTGGGATCAGGTCAATTGTGGGTTCATATGATCCCGTAAAAGAAATGAGTATGAATGATATATTAGAAATGAATCATATATGAACTGCGGAAATGAAATCACATGAAGAATGATCCTCGCAGTTATGAACCCAATTTATGCAATTGCGAAAAGAAGCCTAAAAAAAATCAGGACTTCAACGGGTTTGAACCCGTGACCTCGCGATTACCGGTGCGATGCTCTAACCAACTGAGCTATGAAGCCACTGACGTTGGGAGCAGGTCAATTGTGGGTTCATATGATCCCGTGAAAGAAATGAGTATGAATGATATATGAGAAATGAATCATATATGAACTGCGGAAATGAAATCACATGAAGAATGATCCTCGCAGTTATGAACGCAATTTATGCAATTGCGAAAAGAAGCCTGAAAAAATCAGGACTTCAACGGGGTTTTAACCCGTGACCTCGCGAGTACCGGTGCGATGCTCTAACCAACTCAGCTATGAAGCCACTGACGTTGAGAGCAGGTCAATTGTGGGTTCATATGATCCCGTGAAAGAAATGAGGATGAATGATATATGAGAAATGAATCATATATGAACTGCGGAAATGAAATCACATGAAGAATGATCCTCGCAGTTATGAACGCAATTTATGCAATTGCGAAAAGAAGCCTGAAAAAAATTCAGGACTTCAACGGGGTTTGAACCCGTGACCTCGCGTTTACCGGTGCGATGCTCTAACCAACTGAGCTATGAAGCCACTGCCGTTGGGAGCAGGTCAATTGTGGGTTCATATGATCCCGTGAAAGAAATGAGTATGAATGATATATGAGAAATGAATCATATATGAACTGCGGAAATGAAATCACATGAAGAATGATCCTCGCAGTTATGAACGCAATTTATGCAATTGCGAAAAGAAGCCTAAAAAAAATTCAGGACTTCAACGGGGTTTGAACCCGTGACCTCGCGATTACCGGTGAGATGCTCTAACCAACTGAGCTATGAAGCCAGTGACGTTGGGAGCTGGTCAATTGTGGGATCATATGATCCCGTGAAAGAAATGAGTATGAATGATATATCAGAAATGAATCATATATGAACTGCGGAAATGAAATCACATGAAGAATGATCCTCGCAGTTATGATGATTCATTTCTCATATATCATTCATACTCATTTCTTTCACGGGATCATATGAACCCACAATTGACCTGCTCCCAACGTCAGTGGCTTCATAGCTCAGTTGGTTAGAGTATCGCACCGGTAGTCGCGAGGTCACGGGTTCAAACCCCGTTGAAGTCCTGAATTTTTTTCAGGCTTATTTTCGCAATTGCATAAATTGCGTTCTTAACTGCGAGGATCATTCTTCATGTGATTTCATTTCCGCAGTTCATATATGATTCATTTCTCATATATCATTCATACTCATTTCTTTCACGGGATCATATGAACCCACAATTCACCTGCTCCCAACGTCAGTGGCTTCATAGCTCAGTTGGTTAGAGCATCGCACCGGTAATCGCGAGGTCACTGGTTCAAACCCCGTTGAAGTCCTGAATTTTTTTCAGGCTTCTTTTCGCAATTGCATAAATTGCGTTCATAACTGCGAGGATCATTCTTCATGTGATTTCATTTCCGCAGTTCATATATTATTCATTTCTCATATATCATTCATACTC
>JAEMWC010000429.1:412500-440000 GCA_016490735.1 Pachyseris speciosa
TAATTTTATCAATACTTATTCATTACTCATTTTTAGTTTATTTTATAGTATTTGTAAATTATAGTATTTGTAAATTTTATCAATTGCATATTAATTATTTTGCCCAATGTATTTTAGACAGTTTAAATGGTTAAATTTGTCTACCATATTGGAAAATAAAGTTATTATTATTATAAATCTGACGGATAGTTCAGATATTTGGAGAAATTTTTGCAAGCTTTGCAAATACAAATGACTCGCCTTTTCCGGACAAAAAACAAACAAACTCAAATCACGCAGTCCACGCTCGATGATAGATCACGTCATCACCTGGTCAAATCAACCGAATCAGCTTTTTGCGTCCAATTTTTGGACGTAGAAATTCAAATTTTCCCTCCCCACCCCCTACCCCGGGAGAGCTTGCTTGCAGGCTACACAGCAGGCTTGTAGTTTTATCGACGCCCTGACAGGAAGGGATGTAACACATTGAGTCAGACAATTATGTCCAAAAAGCAGACTCAAGGCACCCAATTAATATTATTTTATTTTGTATCAATCTAGAGTTTGTCTCCAACAGATAAATTCTATCTAGTACAACTTCGGCTATTGCTTGTCTTGACAACTGATCAACGTGCATTTATCTTTGAAGTTAATGTGTGCAACAGAACCATGGGTCATATATTCTGAGAATTAAAAAGATAAAGTTCCCATTTTATTACAATCATCTGACAGATTTACATTCAGACAATCTGTTTTGCCAGCTGTATCATGTGAAGTTTTTATTCAATAACTCGACTCCTTTTCGCACCAGATCCATAATTTCATTTTTTAATAACCTGAATGATGTAAATGAAACGTAGAGGGAAAGGAAAGTGACTTCATATAATAATTTAAGTAAACATACCGCTTTTTAATGACAAAAAAACTGTTTCAGCTTGTCAGATTCAAGCAATTGGTGTGGACAGCAGGCATGAGATCCCAAGTAGCAGCTTTACAGCCTCGTCATCAAGGGCTGGCAATGTACCTGATGAAGGTCGACTGTATGGGGATGGCGCGTGGTTACCCAGCAGTAACAGTAACCCCAAAGACTACTTACAAATTCACCTGAAGTACGTGTTCTTCATCTGTGCTGTAGCGACTCAAGGAAATCCTCAAACTGATCAATGGACTTCAAAGTACAAGCTGCTTTTATCACTGAACAGTACAACTTGGATGACTTATAAAGAGAACGGTGCAGATAAGGTTAGTAATGAATGCATTCAACACAGTCTTATAATTTGTTTCAAATTCGTGATCTAATGGCCTCCAACATTTGCTTTAAATTATATACTTGAAGGCTGTTTGTACATAGAGACTCTGATGTTTTATACAAGGTATGCTCAGGGTTGGAATTACTACTAGCCAGCTTGCCCATGCCATAGTAAAATCTGCCAAGTGAACACAAGTCATCGATCACTTGCCCAAATGGGCGTTTGTGATTTTCATCGCAAAGTGTAACTTTCTGGTTTTCATCTTGTTCTAAATATCTAAGTATTAGCTTTCTTGTTCCACTGTCCTGTTGAAATCTCCAACACACCAGGTGCTAACTTGGTAATTGCTACCTTTGTAAAAAACAAATAATGGCTTCTGCCTTGTGATAATTGACAGTGCCACAGGTAACCCAACTTCAGGTGTATAATAACACTTTAACCGTTTCGTAATGGCGTTACAGTTGAACCTGTGTGATATATATACGGACACCAAAAGGATGGAGCCAAGGTTGTTTTCCCATTTACCACAAATTCCCAGAAATTCCGGTTGGGATGTAAATGGTAAACGTTTTTTGGTTCATCCCACTAGATAATTCCCAGGACAAACGGGAGTTCTGAAAAGTTAGTCTTGTTAACAGTGTCCTGTAACTATCTTACATGTATCTAGGTAATGTATTGTAACACCGACTATAACTTAGTTTAAGTAATGTACTGTAAGAGTTTTTGTTTCTGATCTTTTTGTCTGTATTTTTTCTTTTTTTTTTTTTTGTTGAAACTTAAATAAAATGTTAAAAAAAGTCCTGTTTTCCTAGTTGGGACTTTCCCAAATTTACCATTTATAAGTTTCTATGTTTTGTACTGAGATCTCTTGGCTTTTGGCCAAGTGGAATCTACCCAGTCAGCGAGCGCGAAGTGACTATCAGGAAATTTTAGGCAAATGGTAAACAACATGTAGCGTTCCTTCTAAATGAAAATTCCTAACCGAAATTTCCAGAAGTTTTCTATTAATGGAAAACAACCCATGTGTCCGTATTACGGAGGTCATGAGTATAAAGCCATTTGCACAGCCCCAGTACCATAAAATAGTGCACTTTTAGTAAGAAATACAGTGTAGCTCTAATCTTGTACCCAGATCTCTTGTGGATGAAGCCGAAGGTGAGATCTTGTCAAATCCGATTTGTGCACATGACCACCTGTCAGGAATGTGGCAGGTGATGTTAGAGTGCATGCCTGAAATATATCTCAACAGTGACTGCCTTATTGAACGATTAATTTGCTAGAGTCTAGGTCCGCTGTGAAGTTTTTGCTCAGAAATTTACAGTACCGCTCAAAAGTAAGTTGCCAGTCGCGTCGCGTTTCCTACGCGACGCGATTCGCGTAGCACGCTACGTGATTCGCGTAGCGCGAGACTCACTGAAGCAAAAATGTTTGGCATAAATTTCAGATGATTTTACAACGCGAAATCGATTGATTTCGCGTAGCGCTTTACAAATGCAGGTATTGTTTCAATCGAATACAGGTGTTCCCTTCTATGCAAATACAGACAGCATCATGGAGTTCATCACGAATTGAAATGGCGCAGTCCTCTTGTAAACAAACCGACGAAGATCGATTGCGAATGATTACTGTTCCTCGGGTGTTCCTTCCTCCCGCTAACGCTGAAATGACAACTTTTTTCGGTTCTGTCGTCGATACGGTATATGGTCGTATTTTCTGAATTCGTTAGGAAAATTAAGTTCTAGCTCACCACAAGCAAATGGCCAGTGGCGACTGCTTGCTGTATTTTGCTTTCAGATCACAAAGCGACGCACGTTAAAATTTGCATAAAACCGCAAAAACTACTGGCTATGTAATCTGAACTTCCGCTCAGTAAGCATGGCACAACACTCGTTAATCATTACTCACTTGAGAAGCCGTGGAAAACCCGAAGCAGAACGGAATTTATTTCTGTCATTTCCTTCCTTTTGAACGAATAATCTTATCATGTAGAAATTGGAAGTTCATCTGGCTGACGAAGCTTGAGTCGTTAATTAAGACTTAAGCATATGAGAAATGTTTATTCGACACGCCGGCACTCATCGTATATTTTCTAGTTTGCAAGACTGAAAAACATTTTCCTGGGCATGTCTTTGTGAAGTTGTGCTCCAGGAGAGTGTGTCCGCGTAAAAAGATTTGCTGAGGAGTACGGTAGTTCGGAAGCCTCGCACGTCATTGCTGAGCTTTGGTTGATTGATCGGTGAAGAGAACGATAAGCTTATCTCACAGCTGAATCTTATCATGTAGAAATTTGAGATTCATCTGACAATAGCGAAGTTTGTTATTCAACACGCCGGCACTCAATCGTATATTTTCTACTTCGAAAGACCTACAAACATTTTCCTGACCACATCTTTGTAAAGTTGCGCTACAGTAGAGTTTGTCCGGGTAAAAAGAGTTGCTGAAGGAAGCCTCGCACGTGTGGTCGATCGATCAAAAAGAACGATAAGCTTACAACTGTGATGATGAATCAAGTTGAGAAAATTAAGAAGCAAGGACAATAAGCAGAAATTATCCGGGTTAGCTGTTCGGGGTGGACGATGATTTAGGGATTAATGTGCAAGGTAGTGCTGTTGCAAATGTGTATATGTGCCTGGACGTGTTAAAATTGTGTTTGCTCATCCAGAAGTGTTTGTCATTTGTAAAAAAATGCATATCAGATGTTTATTTGAAAAAAAAAAACGTAGTCTGCACATGCCATGAAGCGCACTGCATCTGGGACTGCTTACTGAATGACTTCAGTAATTTACTTGTGACTTTTGCTAGCTTTTGCTGCAGTTTGGCTCTCACTGGGCTCATTCATGTTGTGACATACATGTATGTACACAAAGAATAAGAAATATTCCTTATACTCTGCAACTTTTTTCTTTTACGTGTACATTGGTGACAGTCTTATTCTTAATGTGAATGATGTAGGGCTTGGTGGATGAATCAACCCTACAAGTCTATCAGTTAGAATTTTAATACAGTATATTTTCTGCCAATGTTCACTGTGGCGAGCTGGTACTGGTTGACAACTCGAAGAACTTTAGACAATAAAGGAAACCTTGTTAATGACTGTATAAACTGACTTCCTATTGTCATTTATTGGGAACAGATAGCATTTCAAGCTGACTGTGCAATTGTTCAATGAAGGAGTTGGACACTAGCCAGTTTTAATAGCCAATCAAAAAATTATATTTTCTTACTTGACCAGATGTCGCCTTTGGCTTTGACCATAAGAGATATGGGTATGAGATTAAATTACAGCTGTAACTCAAAATCTTGTCAAGCATCACTCACTCAAATTTGATTAACAGTTTCTCCCTTGTTTACAACAAACGTTTTGACACAACTAAAGTTCAATTTGTCAGCTAATTTCAATTCACCTTGCGAGGTTAAGAGCGAATGTCGCTAAGGCTTGAGCAAAATTGGAAATGGTCAAACAAAACCTTCCTTGATACTTTGTATGTAGTTAGTCCTTGGGATGAAACTACTAGCTGTGGTATTTGTTTGATTTCTAACAAAAACCTGAGCTGAGCATCAGGGGCGGGGAGTTTAGGTCTCAAAAAGCATTTTTGGGAACATTTGCACCTTGAAAATTTTAGTTTTGTTAGGAAATATTTCGAAGAGCAACTTTACAGATCTAAGGATACTTCACAAATTAATGTGATCAAGTAAGCTGAAGCCACTCAAAAGGCACTAAGGCCACAAGGTGGCGGGCATTACCCCTTAAATCTACCAAAGGGTCATCATCCCTTAAATCTACCAAAGATCCTTGTCACTTCAGCCACATCCCACAAGCTTTACGTTTACGTTTACAGATAAAAATCTGCTTATATCATAGCAAACTTTCATCCTTCCTCTCAAGAAATATGTTATCAATTTTTCAGCTTGCCCCCCCTGGTGACCCCTGTGCCTTATCATTTTGAAGGGGGGAAATGGTTTTTTAAAAAGATGAAAATAAGATATTTTTAAATAAACTTTTCTCTTCCTGGTATTTGGATTTTCATCAAAATTAAAACTGGATGTAAATATTTCACTCTTTGAGAATCGTTTGATGCTAAAAACTCCGCTGGCACTCCATAATTTTTCGAAGGCTAATCAATTTACAATATATACCTCAGGCAAAATTACGATTTTTCGTACTTTTTGTTCACGACTATCTTTCTTTTAAATAATATTATTCAGGTGATTTCACGCAAGACCGTTTGATTGTTTACTATAGATTGTATTTATCTAGGTTTGACAGTCAGATATCAAACAGATTTGCCGTTATTATTTTCAAAAATCGCATCTTCAAGCGAGCCGTTAATTTACGCAAATTACTCTCTTCGGGCAAGTGGGCAAGGAGAATGTGTAGCTAAACTGTCCAGCATAGTCAACCGCTCTGAAGGGATCTATAATAGGTAACTTAAATTATACATACCATTAGCAAAGCTATCAGTTCGAGAAACATTTCAGAGTCAACGGGAAATCTTCGATGCCAGCTCAAATGGTTCCTTTTACAGCGACACCCTATCCAATTTGCTGCAGCTGGTTGTTTGTGTTTGTGTTTATGTTTATGTTTCTGCGCGTTTCCGCTGACCGGTTCTTATTGCTCGCAACTTGAGGCGTGCCTGAAAAGATTTACCCCAAATTTAAGTTCAGTAACAGTACCTCGAAGATCTTTAACGGTAATTTTTAAAAGAAATTTCCTCTGGTTTGGAATTAATCTGAAAGAGAGTCTTAACACAAGCGGAGCAATGCAGGTGTTGAGTTATGCCAACTTTTGCTGTCTGCAACGCTTTCTTTCTACCAAACTAAGTGGCCACTTGCCCCACGAATCTTCAAAGGGAAATTGGAAGTGAAACCTTTAAAGAAATCCATTGGACTATAATTTTGTTAGTCAAGAAAATAAGTACCAGCTTTGCGTGGGCACTTAAAATAGCATATCATATACCGTTTCTAATTTGAGTCAAACAGGTTATGTATCAGTCAATTCCAAAAGCGCCCATCCCCTCCCCCCCACTGGGCAAACCCCTGGGCATTTGACTTCTTTGAAAACATTTTAACAAATATCCTTCTGTGTTTCCAGTTTAGACGGTCAAATGCCCCACCGTCAGGGCCTTAAAAAGGGCAAATCAAGTATAAATCTATAGCAAATCACTCGTTGCATGAAGCATTTTGGTATGCTCCCCGCTCAAAATAAATATTTTAATCTTACCTTTGCAAACCAAATCGGAAAAATTTGTTCGCCAAAACTCTTTTCCGATCTCTTTGAATAAAGGCATACATGTATCAACTGTATATTTAGTAAACAACTGAAAACTTATGCAGAATCTTGAAGTGAAGGGAGCGAAGTGGCTCCCGTGATGAATGAATGAATGAATGAATATTTGCGCGCGAAAGACACGCGAAACCCTTTAGTTGGCGACTGCCGATAGTCAAATGCCCCACCGTGTGGGACACATTTCGGGTAAAGCACCCGGGGTATGCCCGGAGGGCGGGATGGATGCTTTTTGAATTGACTGATACATTAGATTCGTAGCTGACTCGTGGGTATAGTGTAGCAACAGGATGAGGATATAGATCCACATGATGTGCGTTCCCGTTTTGATGACCATCGGTGGGCGCTAAAATCCTGCAAATCATTATCTCCTTTTAAGTGAAAGACAGAAAGGATTTTTGAATGAAAATTTTCAAGACGATGAGCAGACTGGGCTCAAAGCAAATCCTGATACAGTTTCAAAGACCACGAGGAAGGCCAGAAATGAAAAAAAATGTGTGTGTTTCACGTATCTTATTTTCTAGCTTGCTGGCAGGTGGCCCCTTACTTTAGTAGAAAGAAAGCCTTGCAAACCGCAAAACTAGTCATACGTCAATGCCCACTTTCAAATAAAGGCCTCGTTTCTAATAAACGTTCGCCCTGTAAATTTGTATTAGATGCTCCCATCTAATAAACGCCCTGTTTCTAATTGAGGCCCCCAAATATCGCCTCAGAAACCAAGGAAACGCTCCATAGAGTAAAATCATGCAATTTATTAAGTTTCTTGCTTGCTTGGTCAGCAGTACAAGTGCATCTTCTTCAATCCCAAATTCAAAAGTAACTATAGCGCTCTTGTATCTTCTTTATTTCTGTCTCAGTGTGTCAGCAACTTTATTTTGGTCATCAAGGAACGGCATGTTTTCGTTTGCCACAAATTTCGACAGTGAGTTAAAGTGAAATAAATGCCTCTTTCCAATAAACGCCTCATATCTGCCTCCCTCCCCAGGACCCTAAACTTAATGCACGACCCAGGCGTTTAATTTATAAGATCATTTGTGGTACCTGCATAGCTCCACTTGTGTTAAGACTATTAAGTACCAGCTTAATTCCAAAATGGAGGAAAACCTTTCAAAAATGAACATCAAAGATCTTCGAGGTACTGTAACTGAACTTAAATTTGGGATAAATAGCGGGAAGAAATCTTTTCAGGCACGCCTCGAGTTGCAAGCAATAAGAACCAGTCAGCGGAAACGCGCACAAACATAAATACCATAGTGAACCATTGCTGGGCAAACAGGGCTGAAAAACGACTGCGCATGCTCTAGGTCAGATCGATTCGAGCGGATTTTGTTCGTTCATTTGATCGTGGCGCCATGCGAATGTGAATTTGTTTCTCATCTGTGTCCTTCGCTAGTTTCGTGAAAGACGGATTCTGAAAGCAATTGAAATCAAGGCAATATCTTTCCCGAACATCTGGGATGTTTTTATGAGGTGGTTACTCAAAGTAAACCCCAGGGAAATCCAAGTATTTGGCTGAGGTGTGGGGCGCTTCGACAGCTATCTAGGAAAACATTTTCACGGTAAGTACAGCATCAAAGCTTGTTTCATTTAAAATGCGGTCTTTATATTGAATGGACAATCCTTTCTTTAAATAGTATATCTTACTATGCCCGCCCAACAAAATTTTTGACCCCCAAATTACAAAAACGCTCTGAAAACTTAAGCTTAACTTGAAATGATTCCATTTGGCCGATTGCAAAGCGTACGAATGTGTTCGTTGCGGTCAATCTGTTAATGAAAGGTTCCCAAGATTGCTGGTCATTGCTAAAATATTTACTTTAATGCCTTATTTTAATACTCTTAACTGGAAAATGCCCTGCCAGTTTCCCCTGTAATGGCATTTTACATTTACTTGTAACTGTTCAAAGAACGTACTGGAAAATGTTCACACTTATGAACCAAGGAGAGTTTAAATGAGTGCTGGTATTCAGCAAACGCAACAGAAGCACCAGAATTCCCATGTAAATGACTGCCCAAAAGGGAAATACCATTTGAAGTAGAAATGAACACAACAGTGTTGCTGCCTAAAATAAATAATGTGTTGTTTGTATGTTTGTTGCCATTGGAATCTTTGTTGGCTTGTACATTAAAGATGTACACAAACATTCATAACCGAAATAAAGCCCTAGTCTTTTATACATGTTAAAAACGCCTTTTTGCTGTTTATTTTGTGGGGAACTTAATTTTGGAGGATCTTATTGTTGGACGTACCATAATATTTGCATTTCAAAATGGGTTGTGCTTGACAGTATTAAAAGAGCTTCAACAATTTACAGTTAACAGCAGTGCATCTGAAAATGGGATTAAGGTCATGGAATTCTAATATGTCCTGAATTGGATACGTGCATGTATTGGTTATGTTTTTAAACACAGAATATCGGCAGTTAAAAATTTATGTTTATATGTTTTATATATCATGTTTTTCTTTTTAGGGTTGTTACCTGGTATGATTTGCCACAGTTCTGTGAAATGCTGTGGAACAGATCAAGTAAAATCTCTCCTCTCTGTCCTGCAATCAGCTACAAGTTTGGCTTACTTTGGCCATGGCAGTAGAGTGGGACAAACGCCTGAATAAAGTTGCTGTGAAATCCTGATGATGCAATTGATTTGGCTGTCTCTTCAACCACCTAATTGGCCATTTCAAACTTTCTGGTGTTCTAAAAATTGTAACACAGAGTGCCACACTTCCACTTTTTTCTCAGTAATCACCTTCAGGAGACTGGCCTTTTTGGACCAATATTGTGGAAGGTGATTGCGCTGGTACACACAGTTGCTAAGGAAGAACAATGTTGATTTATCATAATGGCATCATCTCCAGCATAGTTATAAAAATAATCGCCATTTCGACCGTTACTCTCTCTTAGAGTTGCATGTCCCCAGTTCTAAAAATGTTGTACTGGTAAAACACCGAGGGGGGAAGAACCAAAAAAAAAACACCAAAGGTATAACATGTTCAAGGAGGTGCACAGTACAGTAACAAATTCATGTTCTTTACACGTAGCAAACTTTTCTTGTTCTTTAGACCATATTAGCTGCAAAAAGAGAAATGCGTAGAGATGTTCTGAGAGGTTTGGGATTTGTTGCTGAAATTCCACACAAGACACTTGAATATAGTTTCTCAAAAAAAAAACTTTAAGTGGTAAACAACATCTTCGTTTGCATTTGGGCACACATGAAATGGCCCTTGTTCAGGTATAATACTGATACTTGAATTCCAGCCATTTGCTATTAACTTTTGAGGATAGTGCCATCCAGGCCAGTCTACAGGTAGTGGCAGAATGAAGTTCTTGGTGTATTCTTGTAGTTGTGGATATTTGTTGAGTACGGTACATGTTCTGAGACTGTTTTATAGTTGTCCATGCCTTTCAAATCTTGTTCAAATTCATCAATCAACAGACATGTCTCTAATGTCATAACATGTTCTGATGATTGGTCTGAATAGCAAATAAAATAGGTATGTGTAAATCTACAGCTGTAAGAAAGAGATATAGAATAGCACCAAGGCTATGCTCTAAGAAATCTTACAGGAATCTCTGAAAAGGCTCCCACTCCTGAACTCTGAATTTTTCTCGTTGCCTGAAGACTAAAGCTAGTAACCTGTGGCACCCAGGAGCTGTGACAGCACAGCTCTGCACACTACAAAAACACCGGGAGAAAAACACAGTCAACTGCCTCTTTAGATATGTCATTAGAAAAGGAGAGGAGTCTGTCTAAATCTCATTCCACTCTGTGATTTTGTTGTTGTTTTCTGGCTGACTGGTTTGTAATGTTTTATTTTGATGTAAGCTGTGAGTTTTAATCTTTTCATAATTTTTGACAATTGCCACCATCTGAACAGAGATGTGCAATGAACATGTATTGATTTTATTGTGATAATGGGTTGCTCTTAAAAAGTGTGACACATTTAGATTAACCTTAGTTCCCGTAGTGCTGCCTATCGTCTTCCTGGGTCAATATTTTTCATGTATGGTGGTGATTGGTCCAGAAACTTGTTTTGCATGTGTACTAAGAAGGTGGTAATTGCATCTTTAATTGAGGTGATATTGATGTTCACGGCCATCTTTATTCAGAGATACTCATCTGTGAAGTGACTATGAGAATAAGAGTGCATAAGGTACTTCCCTGATTGTGTGGTGTATGTCTGCTAAGCAGGTGCACATGTGGACAACATTAAATCTGTTTTATTCAGGTTTGTGGGTATGTGGAGTTTATGTATGTTGTGGAAGTCATCCAACATGAGAAAAATAAAACATGTCAACTGCAGGGAGAGAAAAACAGTAAAACAATAAGTCAGAACAGTTAAGTTGGAACTTGTATATTTATCCCTCGGTAGTATTTATAGCACCAAGGCTAGTGGGGCCGAGCAAATACAGAAACAAATAAAGTCAAATTAAATCAACTCAACTGGAGTTGTTTGTTGAAAGATTATACAGGGGAATTTGAAAAGATTTCACTAGTTTGTCGATTGTTGGTTCTAGAAAAAAAAAACGTTATTTATTAAATTTGAAAAATGAAAAGTAAAAGTAGATGAGATGCAATAACCTTGCATGTCTGTTAACTGTTCTCTCATCTCGGTCAGGCTAGTTTAAAGGTGACTGCTTTTTTCTGCCTCTTGTCTGTACAGCTTGTTCACATCGACCACTATTTCGTTCTCGTGGGTCTTCCTTTCATCATTTTTTTGTATACAAAATAACAGAAAAGAATGCTATTACAACGTACGGTGACTGAAAGGAATAACAACGTGATAGGATTAACGCTTACCTTCTCGCGTTTTCTTCTGTGTATGGTAGAATTGTTTTCAACTTCTTTCAAATAATAGATTCGTTTTACGCGCGTGACACCACTTGCTGCCTGGTCGATAGTTCTGCTTTCTCTCCCCATAATTATCCAATACAGCATAAAGTCGAACTGGAATGATTGGAAAGGTTTTTTTGTGTGCCTGTCAAGTAGAGGCGACGAACAGTGATTGTCCTGTCCCTCGATCAATCGCCGATGCCTCACGCACGTTTGAGTTTCTGCTGGCATGTTTGTTGCTCTAGCCAAACTGGTGGTAAGAGGCTCATTTCGCCAAAGCAGACTTCTTGAGGGTTTCTCGTTTTCCCAGAAAACCAACAATTTCCATAAACCGACGAGAAATGTGCGAGAAGAAGCCAGCACAACCCTGAAAGCATTTTGTCGCAACTTTCGAAACAAGTCCGCGCGGGGACCCTTTTCCATGAGAAAACAATTTTTACATAATTCCTACACCCTCTAAATTTCTGAGAAAACTTCTTTCCTTTAGGAAAATTCAAATTAAATTCTTATCTTTTAAAGGGCATCCTTATTTTTTCACTTTAAAGCTAGGGTGTTTTCCTCCCACGAAAGGCTGGACATTTTGAATAAGCGCTCGCCCGAGCCTGCGTTTTTCGCTGCAGGTCAATGTACATGCGCTGTCGTTTTTCAGCCCTGTTTTGCTGGGCATGAAATCGTGGAACTTCGCAGTTTTCGTAATACATGACAATTAACTTGCCAGCAATTTTATAGCAAGGCATTTCAAAGTTAAACATCCCGAAGTTTAAAAGTGCTTTAAACATCATTCTCCACATCGTGGACGAAGCAGCCGGTATGAACTGAATGCCAGATCATTACTTGAAATACCAAGATGCAAGATGTCCATCAGCTAACTCTAAAAAGAAATGATGATGTTTGGAGCTTTTTGCCGAACCAATTGCAGGTGCAGCAAATTGAATAGGGTGTTGCTGTAAAAGGAACCATTTGAGATGTCATCGAAGACGAGAACTGTGGTTTGAACGCTCCGACATGCATTCTCTCCATTGGAGACGTTCACTGAGGAACCACGGACTTGTGAGTGATTTCCCGTTGACTCTGAAATGTTTCTTGAACTGATAGCTTTGCTAGTGGTATTTTTAATTTAAGTTACCTATTATAGATCCCTTCAGAGCGGTTAACACTATACTGGACCGTTTAGCTACACATTGTTCTCGCCCACTTACCCGAAAACAATAATTTGCATAAATTAACCGCTTGCTTGAAGATGCGAGTTTTGAAAAATAATAATGGCAAATCTGCTTGATATCTGACTAGATAAATACAATCTATTGTAAACAATCGAACGGTCTTGCGTGAAATCGCCTGAACAATATTATTTAAAAGAAAGATAGTCGTGAACAAAAAGTACGAAAAATCGTAATTTTGCTTGAGGTATACGTTGTAAATTGATTAGCCTTCAAAAAATTATGGAGTGCCCACGGAGTTTTTAGCATCAAACGATTCACAGAGTGAAATATTCACATCCAGTCTTAATTTTGATAAAAATCCAAATACCAGGAAGAGAAAAGTTTATTTAAAGATGTCTTATTTTCATCTTTTTAAAAAAAACATTTCTCCCCTTCAAAATGATAAGGCACAGGGGTCACCAGGGAGAGGGGGGGGTGCAAGCTGAAAAATTGGTAACATATTTCTTGAGAGGAAGGATGAAAGTTTGCTATGATATAAGCAGATTTTTATCTGTTAAGTTGCTCTTTGAATATCCATATTCAAGGTGCCAAATGTTACCAAAAATGCTTTTTGAGGCCTAAACTCTCCCCCCCCACCACCCCCCTGTGATGCTCAGCTCAGGTTTTTGTTAGAAATCAAACAAATACCACGGTGAGTAGTTTCATCCCAATGACTAACTACACACAAAGTAGCAAGGAAGGTTTTGTTTCACCATTTCCACTTTTGCTCAAGCCTTAGCGACATTCGCTCTTAAGAAGTTGGAAACATGATCTGACATGCACAATTTCCATCATAGCTGCACTAAAGAGTTATATTTGAAGCTGTTAATATTTAGGTGCCCATAACAAAGAGGTTAAGTTTATTGCATACTGCATATTGCAGAGCCTCTCTATCATAGAGGTTTTTTTTAAGGAAACATGGCAATTTTGTTGTCTGTATTAGAAAGGTGTCCATAAGGAGAGTTTCGACTGTATTACAAGGGTTTGAGTGCGAATTTATCTCACAAGAACAGTAAATATAAAAACTCAACGGAATTGGCATGAACTGGCTGCCTTTTTATTGCAGTTTGTGACTTAATTCTTTAATTTATGTTTATTTCTATTTATTACCATTAAATTCTCTGAATACAAACCCTTCTAATTAACACGATCACCAAAGGGTTCAATGGTTATTATGAGCACTCCCTGAGCTTACGTTAACTGTGCATTTACACAATTCAAGCTCAAGTACAAAATGACACTATTTGCTTTTGTTCGCTGTTTGAATAGAACAAGATTTTTCTCTCTACTTTGTGGGCCGGGCCTATGAAACGAAGTTGTTTGACGATCCAAAGGTTCACTTGGAAACTAAAGGAACTCAGGATCGGTCAAACCACCTTTCAGACTTGATGGAGGTTTCTCAATTTTTTCTTTTCTTGTTGTGCTCCAGTTAGGGATTGTAAGTTGGAAGAATAGATAACGGTTTGCTACATGATGGACAACCATGCCCTTATTATTAATGGATCATTGTTGAACTGTTCTCTGCTGTGATAATTACGTTAAGAAGCATAGGAGATTAGAATTATTGGAAAGCAAAACATTGATTTTTTTTGGTCGGGAAAGGGGGTCACGGTGGGTGGACTACTGTATGTGAGACATTTTCTCTTAAGCAGGTGATCACAGGTGTGGGTGCAGTGAGTGCTTTCTGAAGGTAATACTTGCCTGGGTGGTGCGTGCTATCAAATTTAGTTTCCAACCAAGCATACCAGTCACATGTTGGGGCTTTGTTTTCCCTATCATAATAAAATTCATTTCATTTTATTTGTTAAAACAACAATGCTAACACTTCCAATGAGCTCACCTTAGACAGAAGCCCTGCCATGGTAAATTGCAACAAGTGACATGACCCAAAGAGTAGGGACAGCACACGAAATGAAATCCAGATGAGAGACATCATTCCTGCCAAAATTCCGACAGTGATATCAAGGCCGAGAATTAGCAATGTAAACACCGACACGGGAGATTTCAAAATTCAAACAAGCAACACAGACCCCCCCCCCTCCCCCTTCCTGGGAGGGCCTCTAAACATAAGAAAGGTCAGTATGTTTAATTTATGATCTGATAAAGATCATACAGGTCCTTTTCAGTGCTGTCACGATGAAATAGAGAGAGCCTGCCATCATGCAGAGAGAAGCGAAAGACGTAACATTGTGTTAAATATACCATAAATTATTCCCACAGAAACTGTATCATTTGTCATTTAAGGTGGCTCCTACCGGTTTTCTAGCATTTTCAAGCAGTACTATTTTGATGGATCACTACTACCACTTTTTATAAGTTAGTACCTTTGAAGTGGTATCAAAAAATGCCCAATCAATGTTAAACATGTTATGAAACTTTTTTCACATAACAGGTTACCATAGCAACACTATAGCCTGTTACAAATACCCCTTATTTTAGCTTTAAGCTACAATAACTCAAAAACCAACCAGTGACCCCCATTTTTTATATTCGAAAAATGATTAGCATAATATAATAAAACTTTTTGCAAAGTTTAAAAAAAATTGTTTGAGTGGATGAAGAGCCACTTTAAATTTTCGAAAATTTAACGTGGCTCTGAATCAACTCCAAAAATTTTTTTAAACTTTACAAAAAGTTTAATTACATTATGCTAATCATTTTCCGAAAATATAAAATGGCGGTCACCGAGCTCGTTTTTCAGTTATTGTAGTTTAAAGCTAAGATAAGGGGTGTTTTTAATAGGCTATGGTGTTGCTATGGCAATCTGTTATGTGAAGAAAAGTTTCATAACTTGTTCACCAATGATTGCGCATTTTTTTGATACCAATTTAAAGGTAATAACATATAAATATTGGTAGCAATAATCCACCAAAAAATAGTGCTTGAAAATGCTGAAACCGGTAGGAGCCACCTTAATGTTGTTGCCAGTTAACAAAACTATAAAACCCCTCCCAACAACATCAGTTTTTGATACCTTCAGAACCATTTAAAGCATAAATTGGCCATAAGATCCTGGTTGAACTTGCTGCAGCTATAAATCTCATATTAGACCAAGCTGCATTTTAATAAAGAAAATGTGACACAAATATTGCTTTAAACTAGTAATAATCAAAGCTCAGAAAATGCAAGCTGTGGTTGCCTTTTATGTAACCTTCGATCTGGGGAATCTCATTACAACTACATATGCAAATATTCAGTTCATGTTAGCACAACACACATCTTTGCTTACGGCTTACCGATCACAGCTATGAATAACGAAGACAAAAAGTTCTTCCAACCAAGAGTGTATTCAAATCAACATTAAATTTGCTTATAGGGGCAAAACAGCTTTCAGTTTTCTTGCGTACGTGCAAACATGTTGTTCGTGCACATGTACATGCTTCGCCTCCCTGCGAACATTCACTAAAATGGCAAATAGTGCCGTTTTGCAAAATTTGCAAGCCGGCCAAAATACAGATATCATATTATTTCAGCTCAAATCATCATCACTCAAACAATTCATAAAAAGCAAATTACAATTTTACCGTCCCGTAGCATCCCTTAAGTCCACGGTTAACAATTTTGTAGGTTGTGTTTTGGAAATCGAGGGAATCTAAACGCGAAACGACCTTTCTCCACTCAAAAGACCTCGATGTCCTCTTTTTCTGACCGCTGAAAGCTGCTGATTAGTCTCTAGCATTCCATCTTTACAGCAAACAGCGAAATTGAACCATGAGGTGGGCAGTATCGCACGGGCATTTGACGTATTTCAGGAATTCAAAATGGCGATGAAAAGGTTGCCCCGTCCAAAGAATTTCTGCAAAGATCCTTTTTGGTATACAGGAAACTCAAGAAACCACAGGACTACCAAGAGATTAGAAAGCGTTCTCCTTCGTCGAACGCAAAAAGTCAATGTATGTGTTTAAAAGACAGTTCAGTGTCACAAAACATTTCAAAGAAAACAAACCCCTCACATCTTTTGCCAGTACTGTGCTCCCAATTTATGAACAGTATTCTAATTATTTAACCCTATTGTTAAACCAAGGGTTCAAACCCTGTTGAAGTCCTGAATTTTTTTTTCAGGCTTCTTTTCGCAATTGCATAAATTGCGTTCACAACTGTGAGGGTCATTCTTCATTTGATTTCACATATACATGTACTTCATTTATACTCTTTTCTTTCACGGGGACATGATTATGCAGAACCCACAATTGACCTGCTCCCAACGTCAGTGGCTTTATAGCTCAGTTGGTTAGCGCATTGCATCCGCGGTATCACAAGGTCATGGGTTCA
Organism: Pachyseris speciosa; assembly: GCA_016490735.1. Lineage (NCBI taxonomy): Eukaryota > Metazoa > Cnidaria > Anthozoa > Scleractinia > Pachyseridae > Pachyseris > Pachyseris speciosa. The sequence goes on from JAEMWC010000429.1 coordinate 429,321, forward strand.
AACCCCGTTTTTTTAGGCTTCTTTTTGCAATTGCATAAATTGCGTTCACAACTGCCAGGATCGTTCTTCATTTGATTTCATTTCCGCAGTTCATATATGGTTGAATTCATACTTCCTTCATGTTAAATCATTGTCAACTAACCCATTATCACATTGACCCACTGTCAATCAGTTTCAGTTAGAAGGCAGAAGTTCCCATGGTTGTTTACATTTCTTCACAGTCAAAGTGTACATGCAATCAGTCAAAAACAAGCAACTGAAGAAAAGAAAGAAATAGAAAATGAACAAAAGAAGAAAAAAACCTTACAATACATGACAAACAGCAAGAAATAAGGCCACCTTCCTCCTCAAAAAAAACGTAACATGATCAGTTCATGTTCATCGTTCCAAATTTGCATAAACACGCACTCACCCTTCTTCACTTGCATACTAAGTCAGGGGAGTTAAAGGTTTTGACGTACACGTACTTGGTGCAAGTGCTCAGTTTGCTCCACAAATATTACAAAGTGATTTTAACTGATTTACAGATTTTTGACGCAAATAATGGAAGAAATGACATTGTGAAACATAATCTTGTGGAGACTGCAAGAGCAAGTATTGTCAGGTTCCAACCAACTGAATTCAGAAACCACAAGGCACTGCGAGTAGAACTGTATGGAGTAATTGTCCCAGCAGGTGAGTTACAGTACTTTCTATAATTATATTCTCAACAGTGTGATCTCTACTTAATTACAAATATAGTCTTGTTTAATTTTAAAGTAGTGTTAAATGGTAATATCACTGGATTTTCAAAGATTTTTGATGGGATTCTTGGAAAAGGTTAATGGGTTGGTCACGGCAAAATATCACAAGAAAGGCTTGTCTAATAAAAAAACTGATTAAAATCCTTTTTCAGTATTTAAGTATTTAGAACTTAAGTATTGTACAACTTTAGGCACGATGTCGTAATTGAAGGGCTTGGTGGAGAACTATGCTAAGTGTATTTTTAGGTGAACACGTTTTTTGGCCCGTGTTTTCTCGAAGACTAAGCCCAAAGCAGCGAAAAAGAATACAGGGCAATAATTACCACATAAAAACAAGCCTGTATGCAAAACACCAGCAATTTTGCAGCAAAATAAAAAAAACACCCAAAAATCCACTTAGCATAGTTTTGAACCAACCCTTCAATTAGTTTCATAGGGCCATGAGGGAGACTATAGTCTTGACCATAATTAAAGTGTCATTCATTCATTTTAGGGCCCATGAACACTTTGAAACTATGGAAAAGCCATGAAATACCATGAACAATCCAGTAAATTGTAACGTTACTGTGTACGTTTAGGGTATAAAATTTTCGATTTTTTTTCAATAAAAATAAACTTTTGATTGTGATCTTGCAAGCGAAGAAACATAATTCAAAAGAAGTGAATGTTCACCAGGAAAATTGGATATAAACCTATTTGCACTGGATATGAACGTTGACAGTATATTGACGCAAATGCAGCCAACCGGAGCGAATTGCGCGGGAAATATTAGATGCGGAAAAGTTCCTTTGCTTCATGAAGGTTTTGCACCAATAAGCGCATATTCATCAGCGATGTAATTCAAGCTAGGAATAAACAACTATGGGGAAAAATTACAGACACAGATACTCATTGTTTAGCAGATCTTCTACCAAGCAAACGTGCATATCAATTATTACGTCAACGTGGTCATGACTATATACTACCAGACATTCGCACAGAGCGCTTTAAGCGTTGCTTCGTAAATAGATGTCTTTTTAACTTTATTTAGTTTAATATTTGTAAGGAAAATAATACATTCTAGATAATTCCTCTTTTTATTGCATTGTAAACTTGCATGTATGTCTGCAAGTGTTTGGTGTAATTGATCAATAAAGATTTGTTAATCAGTCAATCAATCAATCATATTAACAATGCTTTAGAAATACACAGGCAAGTAAAAACTAATGATATAATGTTCTGACATTTCGGCGACCTCATGACACCATTCTCAAGGAATGAATAATACAAGGAGTTCAAAGGGTAAGATCTTAGATTTACATTAATGGGGTTAATTTAAATAAAATTAATCCTTTGGCATGGATCGAATCTGTTTGTACATTCAAGCATGGTCTTAATTGTTTGATGTACAGCATTTCGTTAATTAAACAATCAAATTTGTTCCTGCATTTTTTCAGTACTTTGAAACAACTAATGAGGTCTTCAGGGACTGCGCTCGCGTGATTATTATCATAATGTTTCCGCACAGAGGATGAAGTGCTGTTATGGCCAAGAATGCGTGCATGTAGATGTCCACGAGTATAACCAACATAGCTACCTCTATCGCACAGGTTACATTGAAAACGGTGAACTTCAAACTATTGGTTAACTAGCTTTGGTTTGGGCTCAAATTCTTGGAGGTCTAAGCCAATTTTGCGACCAACAAATACAGATTGGATTGTGGTTTAGAGATTAAGACTACTTAAGGTCTTTCAACTGAGTCTTAACAGTGTCAGTGGAATCTTGATTCTTAAAAGGTATGATCACTTGGGTCACGTCATTTTCCACCATTACTGGCTTGGCCTGCGGTGTCAGCTGGTCAGCAACCCTTGATTTGATAAAGGTGTTAATGGTGGAGTTGATGCAGTGTAGCAGGTACTTTAGGCGTGAAAACAGAGGCAGGCATGATCACGCGAGCGCAGTCCCTGAAGACCTTCTTAGTTGTTTCAAAGTACTGAAAAAATGCAGGAACAAATTTGATTGTTTAATTAACGAAATGCTGGACATCAAACAATTAAGACCATACTTGAATGTACAAACAGATTTGATCCGCACCAAAATCCGCATTAAAGTGAATCTAAGATCTTACTCCTTTGAACTCGCTTGTATTATTCATTCCTTGGGAATGGTGTCATGAGGTCCCCGAAACATCGGAATATTATATCGTTAATCAATCAATCCTTTCAAAACTTATAGCTATATAGAATTGCACAACGCAATCAGTGATGGTGGGTTTCAATTTTACTGACGAAACTGTTGGTCTTTTCAAACAATGAAAAGCTCACAAGCAAGAGTTCACATTGAAATAAGGAAATTAAGCAATGGTAAAGAGATTTATTGTTGTATTTCTACTTGGTCTTCATTTAAATTCTTGGAAAATTTTGTGGAAAAGTAATTGGAAAAATTACGAGAGTATATATACAGTAAGTCCTTTCTTTGTCCTGATCAAACACATTTTACTCTTGAAATTCACAAGTCCAGCTATCTCTAAGTGTACACTCTCAATTTGCAATAACACTTTCAAAATGCGCTGAAGACTGTGTCCTGATGCTCCTCAAACCTGCATCAAAACAAAATACAGTGTAGCTAAAATCAAGACTGGGCCAGTGACCAAGATACATGCATGCACTCAAAAAATTGTCACCATGGAAAAGCACTGCGAGAAATGTTTCTGAGTGGAACTCAAATCATCTGGCATTCAGTTCTAATTAAACCACTATGCCATGAAAAGGCTACAAAATTTTTGTGTTCCAATTTAACTCATGCTCAGTGGGCGCGTGGTCAATCTAGTCAATATCAATGTTCAATTTTCAAAGATGTCTTTCAATAAAGTTAGTATCATTTGCTTTCTTAACTTAAGCTTACCTGTTTCAAAAAAGTAGTCACCCACATTATTGTTTTGAGCCATCATTTAGTTTAAAAGTTAGTTTAGTTGGTTTAAATTGGTAGAAACTGCCAAAAGTTAACCTGGGACCAGGCTTTGCAGTGGGGTTAAGGAGCGAAAAGAAGAAACGTGGCACAAAAATTGGCAAGCGAAGTGAGCCGTGCGGGGGACGTTTCTTCTTTCACTCCTTAACTCCACTGCAGAGCCTGGTCCCAGGCTAGCCAAAAGTAAGAGGGCGGGCAAACATTTTTTTCTGTGAGCCTGTAATTGCATGTGGCTGCTGACTAAAAAGGTACTATCATTCTTAGTCTCCACTTTGTCCCTTGAAATACAAGATGGCTGCTTGCCATAAATTTACAGTCTTCGGTCCTCTTGCGGCCAGGGATCATTTATTTTAAACGAAACGATGGTGACAAATTTGCATCCTTCAGAAGTTTGAAAAGTATGGCTGTTTATGGTGGAAATGAACTGCTGAGTGCTGAAAATAATCGTTTGAGTCCAAGCTTGAGCTAAAGCCTGTATGTGGGGGAAAAGGTAGACAAGAGTCATGGAACATGACTGACTTGTTAGTGATTACATTGTTTCCTTTAAAAAAAAGAGCAGCTAAGTGACAGAGTATTGTTATATCTTTTTGTGTGCCACATTTGTAAAATTTCATGTGGTTAATTTTCATAAGTTTGATCAGTAATAACCTGTAGGTACAGTGTAGATATCAATTTATGTTATTAAACTCTTACTGCTGTTTGTTTAAAAATGTTTGGTGTGTAGCCAGGCATGTTAAAAATAAAAATATATGTTTAAAAAGTTGACACTGGCTAAAATGTTGTGTTGGAGGTTTCGGCAACTGCTGTTTCCTTCTTCAGCAAAAGATCAAAATGCAAATGTCTAACGGCGTCCTGATGGTATATGATGTATGTTAATATTAAATCGCATCTCGAAAGAATATTTTAAAGGTTAAACCAAGTCTCTAGAGCAATCTTAATTACTTCTACAAATTCTTTATGCTATTGTAAACGTTTGGAAGCGCTATATGTTCGTTTATAGTGTTCATATCTCGCACGGAATGCCAAGCCTCAAGGATAAGTCTTTGTTGCAATGCCGATGACCTGTCAACAATTTCGACGTTCGCCAAATCTATTTGGTGACTGTGACGCATGTGGTATTTGGCCAACAAGGAATTTTCGTCTAATGTTGCTATGGCCTTTGCGTGCTCTTTGACGCGTGTTTTTAGCGCGCACGATGTCTGACCGATGTAAACACAATCACAATTCACGATTGAATCTGGCATATATCAGCTTCCTGATGCCGAAAAAGACCTCATCAGAGCTTCAGTCGCCTCTGCTATAAACAGTTGGCGCCCTCCTTCACGAAAAACATTACTAGTGAAGAGGAAAAAGCGCTTAGAGATCTTGCCAAAGACAAGTCTGTTACAATTTTACCAGCCGATAAAGGCCGAGCCGTAGTCGTGATGAATACCAATGACTACACTGAGAAAATAAGCAACCTTCTAAACGATGAAAAAACTTACCAGAAGATAACAGACAAACGAAGGAACCCAACATCGAGCACTGAAAAATCCCTCAATAAACTTCTTCTACAGATTCAAGATCAACCAGCCCCACATGACAGTGACAAAAAACAGTTGGAACCGAAGCTCTACCACAAACTTCATAGCACTGACTCCACACCGGCATCATTTTATGGCCTTCCCAAAATTCACAAGGACAACGTCCCACTAAGACCAATTATGAGTGCCATCGGATCTCCCACATATGAATTATCCAAATACCTCGCCAACATTTTGTCACAACTTCAGAACAATAAATACACAGTAAAGAACAGTGCATCTTTCGTTGAAAAGATTCGCACAATGTCAGTGGATCCCGACGAAATCCTAGTATCCTTTGACGTGGTATCACTGTTTACTTGCATCCCTACCCATCTAGCCATAGAAGTTGTTAAAGAGAGACTAGACTTTGATCAATCACTACCGGAGAGAACAAACTTATCTATTCAAAATATCATTGCTCTTCTACAGTTCGTCCTGGACAACAACTTCTTCGCGTTCCAAGGTGACCATTTCAAACAAATTTTCGGTTGTCCGATGGGATCTCCAGCCAGCGCCATCTTAGCCAATCTCGTCATGGAATATGTCGAAGAAAAGGCCCTCTTTTCGGCTCCAAACCCTCCCAAATGGTGGTTCAGATACGTAGATGATAGCCATGTGTGTGTAAAAAGGGAGCACGTGGATGAATTCCACTCACATCTCAACTCTATCAACGTTAACATCAAATTTACCATTGAAATAGAGTCAGAAGGTTCCATTGCCTTTCTTGACACAAAAACAACTAGTCAAGACGATGGCTTGATCACCGTGTCTGTCTACAGGAAAGCTACCCACACCGACCGCTACCTTGATTTCAAATCACATCACCATCCCAAGCACAAACACTCTGTCGAAGGCACCCTCATGGATCGCGCAAAAAATATTCCATCCACCAAGGAGGAAGTGTTTCGAGAAACTAAGCGAGTAACGGAAGCCCTTACCGCTAATAATTACCCTGCCAATTTCATTTATAACGGCCGCCAACTAAATAGACTACAAGAAGTCAATGATACCGACCATCGCGGCATGGTTATTTTGCCCTACGCCAAAGGATTCTCCGAGAGAATTGCAAAAGTTCTTCGAGGCTTCAACATCAAGGTCGCTCATAAGCCTATTCGGACAATTGCAAACATACTTAAAAAGCCAAAAGACAAGATCGAGAAAGAGGCTTCTAGAGGAATCGTGTACAAGATCAAATGTAAAGATTGTGATTGTGTTTACACCGGTCAGACATCGCGCGCGCTAAAAACACACGTCAAAGAGCACGCAAAGGCCATAGCAACATTAGACGAAAATTCCTTGTTGGCCAAACACCACATGCGTCACAGTCACCAAATAGATTTGGCGAACGTCGAAATTATCGGCATGGCAACAAAGACTTATTCTTGAGGCTTGGCATTCCGTGCGAGATATGAACGCTATAAACGAACATATAGCGCTTCCAAACGTTTACAATAGCATAAAGAATTTGTAGAAGTAATTAAGAATGCTCTAGAGACTTGGTTTAACCTTTAAAATATTCTTTCGAGATGCGATTTAATATTAACATGCATCATATACCATCAGGACGCCGTTAGACATTTGCATTTTTATCTTTTGCTGAAGAAGGCAACAGCAGTTGCCGAAACGTCCAACACAACATTTTAGCCAGTGTCAACTTTTTAAACATATATTTTTAGTTTTGCTGTTTGTTTGTTTTGCTATTGATGTGGGACAGCTGTGATGTGCGAATTCCATAGCTGAGATCTAGATCCCATGAAGTTTGTGTTATTTTGTTTCTAAAGTTCATGCAGGCACAGATTTAAATATGTGAGTGCTCAACCTTCTGAGTGTGTTGTTTGAAAAAAGGGAAACAAATATTTTAGATATTTGTATGACTTGAGGAAATGCCATACTGATTTCTTGGAAGAAGTTGCGGTTAATAATTCCTATAAATTTCCACCCAGAGCCAGTTAGAACCATTCTCAGAAATTCTCAACACATTTCTTCTCTAGTGTTGGAATTGGAAATTTGCAATAATTGTTTTACTGCTTTCGCTTGACTTTGGCAAATATCTAACAACATTAACATTTAAAAGAAGAAAAAGTTAGAGCAAGTTATCAATAATGGTGATAATTTATTTCTGTTATGTCCATAATTTGCTGTTGTGTCACCTCTTGTTCAATAATAACAGGACTGAATATATTTTCACTGCATACAAGTTTTTTCTTGTGTCTTTGATTTCTAAAATACCATTATTTTGTACTCTTTGGGCTCATACAAAGTATGATAATTTATAACTTAAACTTTATCAGTGTACTTTCTTTTAGGCTGCACATGTGATCCACCACTAACCTTGCTCTTGTAAAAAATGTCCACACTGACTCTATCCCCAGAGTGTAAAGTAGTTACCCTTTATGTTGATTAGATTATTGGATAAAGTTCCACTCTATGAATGCATACCAACTAAACTGTGTTGTATTGACGAGGTCCCATGATTTATGAGTCGCATGAGTCTATGAGTCATGAGTTATGAGTCATGAGTTTTGAGTTATGAGTCATTAGTCAATGAGTCAATGATCGGCTCAGCAGTTTTTCACAGAAATCCTTCTAAATCGCGGACATTTTTCCGTCACTTCCTTGTGCTTGGAGAAAGGCATAGCGGACAATAGCGAGGGAATGGTAAGTGAAATAATTTGCAATGATTTGGTCACCTAGAAACTGTAGTATTGATGATGTAATCTTATGAGATTGAGTGGAATTATGGGACATTAAAGTGAGCACATGGCGTGTGTTACACTGGCAAGTTAAATCTGTGCGTGTTTTGGTTTAATCCGAATGTTTCACGTATTGTGAAACACTACAATTGGCGACGAGGACTAAATAGTGTGAAGGCGTGCCTGTTGGAAGAAAAGTTATGTCGACAAATGAAGAACCTCGTGGATTACAAGCATTTGATTGTTGAGGAGATAGCACGAGTGTGGGGCCAAGATGGCGGCGATGGCGAAAGGCGTTCGAATTTTATGTCGATGGCCGTGGGATCACATCAGCTGCTCGAAGGAAGGCCTTACTTTTACATTGTGCAGGAATGGAGGTTCAAGATATATTTGAAACACTAACAGATCCAGGTACACCTGCAGGACAGGAAGACGATGTTTACAAAGCTGCACTTCGAACACTCGATGCTTATTTCACTCCGCAAGTAAATGTACCATACGAAAGGCACATATTTCGTCAAATGAAGCAAGAAGAGCATGAAACGGTTGATCAATTTGTAGTACTGCTCAGTACTCAAGCTGCGAATTGTGATTTTGGTGCTACAAAGAATGAGCAAATACGTGATCAAATTATCGATAAATGCAAGTCTACGGAGCTTCGGCGAAAACTTGGAAAAGGGACAACAACTAACATTGACACAGACGCAGAAAATCGCTCGATCGTTGGAGTTGTCGCAGACACAAGCTAAGAAGATAGAAGGTGCGTCGGGAGCGAGTGTTAATGCGATTAAAGAAGACAGAAAATTCAAAGAATCAGAGAAGAGGTATCAGAAGAACAGTCTGCAATGTTATCGATGTGGTCAAAGCGGACATTTTGCACGTGATAGGCATTGTCCAGCAAGATCTAAAACCTGTACAAAGTGTCACACGGCAGGACATTTTGCCTCAGTTTGCAAAACGAAGAATAAACAAGAGCAGAAGAAAAAGGACATTGGAAAACAGAGTGGACGGAGAAAAGTTAACTGTGTGGAAGAAGATGAAGATGATGAATATGCTTTCACTGTGGAATTCGGTAAGTCATGTGAAACAAGTAGCTTAGAGACGGTTGATATGCAAGTTGGAGGTGTTACTCTCAGTGGAGTTCTGATTGATTCAGGATCATCTTGTAATATTATTGATCAGAAGACCTGGGAGAAATTGAAGCAAAATAGAATCAAGTGCAAATCAGAGAGAACCAATCAGAAATTGTATCCTTATGGAACCTCAGAACCACTGAACACTTTGGGAAAATTTGAGGCCCCCGTAAACGTAGCTGGCAAAGAGGTTACTGCTGAATTTATTGTCATTTCCAATGATGGCAGACCAATAATGGGCAGAAAGACAGCCATAGAGTTAGATGTGCTTAGACTGGGACCACAAGTTAATACTGTGCTTACACCAGAAATTGATGATAAATACAAAGCATGTTTTGAAGGAGTAGGCAAGTTAACTGATTATCAAGTTAAAATTCATGTGAACAAAGAAGTCAACCCTGTTGCTCAGCATCCTAGACGAGTGCCATTTAGTCTGAGAGAGAAAGTGGAAAGAAAGTTCCATGAGTTAGAGCAGACGGATATTATTGAGAAGGTACAGGGACCAACACCGTGGGTCAGCCCGATAGTTGTAGTTCCTAAACCGTCAGGGGAGATTAGATTATGTATCGACATGCGCAGGGCAAATGAAGCCATTGTGAGGGAAAGACATCCAATTCCCACCGTTGATGAGGTCCTCCAGGACATGACCCAAAGCAGTGTGTTTACCAAGTTAGATCTCAAATGGGGTTATCATCAACTAGAGCTCAGTGAAGAATCGCGCGACATCACAACATTTACGACACATGCTGGTCTTTATCAGAAAAAAGGTTGATGTTTGCCATAACATCCGCCCCTGAAATTTATCAGCATGCCATTCAACAAGCTCTACATGGATGCGAAGGAGTGCGCAACATATCTGATGACATCATCCTCCATGCTAGAGATGACCAAGAACACGATGAAAGGCTGGAGAAGTTATTGGAACGATTGCAACAGAGGGGTTTGACCTTGAACCCAGAGAAGTGTAAGTTCAGGATGGCCCAGTTAGAGTTCATGGGATACCTATTGTCTACACGTGGTATTGGACCAACAGAATCCAAAGTTGAAGCTGTAGTCAATGCCAAAGAGCCTGAGTCTATAGCAGAAGTGAGAAGCTTCCTAGGACTTGTGAATTTCAGTGCGAAATTCATTCCGAATCTAGCCACAATTGCTGAACCACTTCGACAGCTGACACGAAAAGGCGTGACGTTCAAATGGGTTGAAGAGCAGCAAGAAGCGTTCCAAGCTCTGAAAGAATCTTTAGCAAGTGCTGAAACACTAGCCTACTATGACAAGGATGCAAAAACAAAGGTTATTGCTGATGCAAGTTCAGTTGGACTAGGTGCAGTTCTTGTCCAGCAACAAGATGGAAATTGGAGACCAGTCTACTACGCAACCCGAAGTTTAACAGCAGTTGAAAGAAAATATTCTCAAACAGAAAGAGAAGCTTTGGCTCTAGTCTGGGCTTGTGAAAGGTTTCATGTTTACCTGTATGGAAAACATTTTGAATTAGAAACTGATCACAAACCACTTGAAGTGATCTATTCAAGAAATCTTACCCATCTGCAAGAATTGAACGTTGGGTCTTACGACTTCAACCATACGAGTTCACAGTGAAGTA
>JAEMWC010000429.1:455000-475000 GCA_016490735.1 Pachyseris speciosa
CTAATTTAAGAGAAAATATAAGATCTTTTTAGTAGTCAGGACAAAGAAAACTGCCCGTTATAAGCGAGTGTCCTTGTCCAGTGCTCTTAACCAAATTGAAAGCAGTTTATGAATTGGAGCATTGAATTGCTAAAGAGAAAAACAAACTCTCTTTCCATTATAAGAAATGGAACAAGCTCCTTTCCCAAGAACATCACACCTCAACCAAACTACTTTTTCTCCACCTGTCATTAGTACTATAGAAAACAAGAGCTTAAGTCTAGAGAACATGATCTCTTGCCGCTGTATGCTGTTGCTGTCAGGTGTTGCATTATTGCATGTGTGTGTGTGTGTGCGTGTAGTTCTTGTACTGATATATTTTATTTCCTTCTTGTAATCTCTTGTAATTTGTCTTTTCTTTGCAAATAAGTAAGTAAAGGAAGAAAGAAAGAAAGAAAGAAAAATCACATTTTTGCAACAACTGTTGTTCGTAATTTTCTGGGGAACTACACATGTGTAGGTTCCAGGCTGCATCCCTGTGGTTGTGTAACTAAAGTACAGACATGTACACTTGCGAGTTTCCAAGTAACACTCTTCCTCTTGATATTAAGAGAGTCCCTTAAGATGAGTTCCAAGTTGATTTTGAAGAACTACTGGCTAAGAAGAATTAGACAATAAAGATTAATTTGTTGATGTGATTCAAAGTGAAGTTAGTCAAATTCTTGAATTATTATTCACAATTGCAAGTAGGCCTCATTTGTAATACTTTACTTCGGAGAATTGTTACCTGATGCCAGAGGTTGAGTAACTTCGCCAGCTTTGAATGAATTGTAGCAGAACTTCACAGCTAAATGGTGTTTGATCTGTTGTCTTTTGTATGTGTTCTGATAATTAATTGTTGACAGACCCGGAGAATGAGAATTAACTTTCGCTGATTAAATACTGTATGTTTTTGGAACTTTTTTATTGCCAAAGATTGATACCTAGCTTGTCTGAGCCACAGAACCTGTAACATCATTGGCGTTTATACCACAGTAAAAAGTGTTTGGTTTAGATTCATCTTGGTCCTTTTGAAATTTCTTTTAGATTATAACAAAAGGCCATTTAGGCCTTCACTCGGCCTTCTAAGAGGCATTCATTGACAGTTTATACTAGGCATAATGACAGAAAAAGAGTTGTTTGAGACCGCAAAATTACGTGGTTGTAAATTCCATAACTTTGTGTATATTACCTATAGAAACAAAATCTTCGGTTCTCTTTAAAGCTGAATTTGTCCATTTTATGGAAAAAATTGTTGTTGCAGTCATCTGACAAACAAAGCGAAAATTTCGAGCACGGCAATTTGCTAATTCTCTTGTTTACAAATGCTAATTTGGTCACGCTTTATGGAGCTTTAAGGTCGCGCGGGAGGTCGATTCCTCTGATCTTGGTGGAGTAATAGAATTACATCATGATTGTCGGTTCATAAATTTATCTATATAACGCTTGAAACATAATTTTTGCTTCCCCTTAAAGCTGAAATTGCCCATGTTATAGGAAAATAATTGGTGATTATTTATTTGATAAACAAAGCGAAAATTTCGAACGGGGGCAATTCGCAATTACTCTTGTTTACTAATGCCAATTTCGACATGCTGGATTTGGTGACATGCAAAAATTTTTAACTCGCCTTTGAAACAGAAATTGAAATGATTTTGGGTGCTACATGCTGCCAAATTTCCATATTTACTAGCAAGCTTTTGAACGAGTTTTTAATAAGCCATGAAAAGAACGCTATGAGACGAAAAAATTATCTGACGCTCTAAAATTGTATAACTTTGTCATATTAACGCTAGAAACAACTTTCAGTTCTCCTTCGCATTTTATGGAAAAATAATTGTGCTTTCATGGCCATCCGATAAACAAAGCGTAAATTTCGAACGTCGGGAAATTCGCTAATTCTCCTGTTTACATTTTCCTGGTATTTTGAACACACTTGAAGAGCCGACTTGGTGACACACAAACATTTTTAGCTCGCGTGGCAAACATCTTGACCATCCCTCTGAAAATCCTTCGAGGCTTCGAACTTGCAAACATTCGTATAGACACTTCTCTTAACTTATTAGTTGTTTAGATGTCAAAAACAGAAGGTGAATCGACGAATAATCCAGCAGGTGGTATTCTTGTTGTTTTGAAAAATTTATATAACTTCAAAAACAACTGACGCGTGATGTGATTCTTGCGTGACTTTTTTTTAGCGCTTGCACAGAAACGCCAGATGTGAACTTTAATTTGTGGATGAAACTCGACAACGAAAAAGAACGGAACGGAACGGACGGTATTTTTAACCTTGGGCGCTCTACGAAGCCCGAGTAATTACTTCAATGTAGACTAGATTCTGGTGGCTTAATTTAATGAAAATGTGGTTAAAGAATGAAAGAAAGTGCCAAATATGGCATGTGTTCCAGGGCTCGAGACTAACTTTTCAGCTTACTAGCCCAGTGGCTAGTGAGAGGTTTGATTCACTATCCAAAACAAAATTTTCACTAGCCAGGCTTCTTTGCCGGACATTAATCCTGTCAAGCAATTTCAGTTAGGTACTTTCTTTTTGAACCACAATACTGACGTTCAACTTATCAGCTTTTTGGAAATAAGTATGTTTGACATTTGAAAGTATTATAATAAAAATAATACTTAATCTTTTTTCACCGTAAATTATTCTTTAAAATACGTTGAAGAGACACCCTGAAATTTAACATATACTAACTTTTAAATCGGAATTCTTACATTTGGTGCGAAACAGTCTCTAAATTGAACACAGCAACTTAAATACGAAAACTAATGCTCTTTTGAATGCAAAATGCGATTTGAATTTTAATGGCCTGAAATAAGTTTCACATTGTAATGAAAATGCTCTAGAAACACTATTCACAGAAATGCGTTTAAGACGGAGCATATTGCCATTTCAGCCGCTCTCTGTGTCACTGCCGGCGCGTGATGTAAAGAGAAACACTTTTGAAACCTTGCCTTCAAAGAAATAAATTGGCAATAAACGGCACATAATAAGCACTATTTCATATTATATAATAACCAAATCAATGTGCGTGCTCGATTGGTCAATCAGTTATGGTTTATTGTGCCAGTGAACTCATGGAAATATTGCGCATCTTCTAAATTATTATATAAACGCAATTTACCACAAGTTTCTATGGTTTATAGGCATTGTTATGAAGCTGATGTTTATAATTCTTATTCCCGTTGTTTAAGGTTCAAGGTTCGCTCACACATTCGCTCACACATGAATTGTGTGAGTTCCAAATTATGTAGTAATTTCTCGCTGTGGGCTTGTTTGGGAATTCCTGCTAACCTTGGCTGAGACCTCCGTAATTTGTTTGGAAGTTCAATATTCATTGTGTGTTCCCGTTGGTGAGTTTGGGTATTCCTGAATGGGCGACATCTATAGTAATTCATATTCCCACAGTCTGTAAACCCAAACAGGTCTACAGATAGAGTATTTAACTCCGAACATTCAGACTTAGTCAGTCCGTCGGCTGCTGGTAGACAGTAGTTGGTTGTTCAGCCAATCACTAGGGGATTGTCAGATGTAAAGAAGAATATGTGTAAAGCTATCAACCGTAGATTAAAGCCATTGTCGTAGAGTCTTGGTGTCTACTCGCTAGGCAAGTGTGCTTTCCGCTTGAGTAGGTCCGTCTGAAGACGTTCCCCGCACACTCAGCAGACAATCTAACATTCTTGTTGGAGAACCTACAACAATCCTAAAAGCATGATAAACCACTTGGGACGTTGGAAGAACACTAGAAGAATTTGTAAATCACAAGCCTTTGGCTTGTGATTTTGAATTCTTTGAGTGTTCTTCCAACATTCCGCATGGTTTATCAGCCTATAAACCATAGAAACTTGTGGTTTATTGTTTAAATGAAACTCAGCATTTATAACACAGTATTCTGCAGTTTCAATCAAATTTGTGTGCCTTGTAGAGTTATCACATTTTTGTTGTTGTGACGGCATAAATTGCCTGACTCAATTTCCTTTTGTGATACATTTGAAATTAATTTTCATTTGTTTCCCTCAGGTCCTCCAGTGCTTAGAACTTTCCACTAGCCAAAATGGCTAGTGAAGTGCATAATCCTCCAGCCAAAACAGAATTTTTACTAGTCTGTGGCTAGTCGGCTACCGTTAGTCTCGAGCCCTGTGTTCTCGTTTTAGTGCAACAAGCAGTTTTAGAAGGGGTGCCACTGATGATGATCCGATTATCTGGGGATCGAGTTTGAAAAATAGTTGAAGTTTGTGTAATTATCCACAAGGAGCATGACCAGCTAGAGTGTAATTTCTCGGACCTGCAGTGCAGCGAGCTATAAATCATGTCAGATTTCAGTCTTTTTTTCCTGTGCACAATGCAATTACTGTACGTGACAGTGTTTGGATTGGCCAATGCACAATAGAAGGCATGTGACAGTGTTTTCATTGGCTAAAGCCAACCCGAAGTCCAAAGTACAAAGCATTACGTCATCAAGAGCATTCATCTACATGACTGAGAAATATCACAAATTTGCATACTAAGCTAGTGTAATCTAAAGCACTAAGAGAGTGCTCAAGGTTATACAATCCACTTTGAAAGGCCTAAACACATTTTCCTGCACATGTCTTTGTAAAGTTGTAAAGACTTTAATCCAGTAGAGTCTGGCCGCGTAAAACAAGTTTTGCCAAATTTAGGAAAAGGTTGGAAGTCTCACATGTGTCGTGACAGTTCTATATTTAGAACTTGGTAAACAATATTACCACAGATCTTAATTACCCGTGTCGCGATTTTCCTAGCGCACGTGTCCAACACGCACCACTGCAGAGAAGGGTTTAACAGACGGTTGGTCATCTTGTCGTGTCGCACACATGACTTGAGTGACCTTTCGTGCAGTTTTAAGTGACAGCCCATTGGAAAACTGCATGAAATTTCAAGACAAATATTCGGTTCTTTTTTTCATTTTTATCTGCAAGAGATGGGCAATTTCGGCAGTTTCTCTGAGCATGTAACGAATCCTAAACTGTTTGATAAGCGTTTTCTTTCTCAAACCCTGAGATGAAATAACATTATCTATTGATGTCAACAATGTGATTAGTGACTTTGGAATAAATAAACTATTTTCTACTCATTAGCTATGCAGAATATATAATGGAATAGCGGTCAATATCACTGCCTCTGATACAGAAAACTCCAGGTTCGAATTGCAATAGTGCAACATACATGAGTTTTTTTTCTTTTATTCATTCCTTTTTATATTGCTTTGTTTTCCTTTCTTTTTTTGCAAATATTATTATTGTTATCAATGGTTGACCTGTAAAGCAATTTCTCTTGTCCCCCCCCCCCCCCTCCGCCCACTTAAATTAGGGATGCACACTGCATTATTGCAGGCCTAAGTTCGGGCTAATTGTAGCCTCTCGTTTTTGAATACTTTTTGTCACAAATTTTGATTCAAAATATAGTGCCAATATAATTAGCTGCGGGTTTTTGAAAGGGCCAAAGCTAGTCATGAACTAAATTAGGTTGCAATCCTAAGAGCCTTGTTTGTCCTAATTTGCACATTTTGACTAATTTAGGGCTAATTCAGGTGTGGATTAATTATTGTGTGAAAAAATAATTTTCACAACTGAAAGAATGTGACAAGTTTGGCAAACATTATATTTGGTAATTAAGAGCAACTACAAAAGAGGTGCCTTTAGTTAGAAATGCCTTAACAGAATATTGATGATTTGTTTTGTTTCAAAAGTACACATCTAATGGAAAGCTGCTAATGAGTTCGCGGTAGATTTTCCAGATGAATTAGGAGTTGAATTAGTTTATTACTAGATGTTTAACTGGACATTATTTTGTTTATCGCAGTTCCCTCTCAGGCTCCAACCAGCTTTAATGTGACTGCACAAACATCTACCAGTGCGACTGCATCTTGGCAGCCACCACCAGAACATGCCAGAAATGGAAACATCACAGGTTTTAAACTGTTTTACACGCAGCGAGGTGTTAGCAAAAACTGCCCAACCATACTGACAATTAACAGCTCTGAAAACCCTGTAACCAACGTGAGTGAGCTTGAAAAATACACAGAGTATGAATTTCAAGTTCTAGCTTACACTGTAGCTGGAGATGGACCCAAGAGCTTGGCTAAGATTCTAAGGACAAAGGAAGATGGTAAGAGATTGTTAATAACCTCACTGGACAAACTGTATTATTTTACTCAAATCATTGCTTGGGTGTTGAGTACATGAAATTTAGTATATGGGACACTTTAATCGAAGATGGGAATTTGATCAAATTGAAGCCCGGGTATTCTTTTGATTTTTTTTTAAACCTGTTTACAAAACCATAGTATACTTGTATCATTATGGTTGTTTAGACACGAGGTTTAACCAGTAAATTGAATTAGGATCAAAGGGTGAAATGACTGGGAGGAATGCGATGTTAAAATCTTAAAAAACCAAGAACAACCCTTTTAAAATCATATCCATCCGTGAAACGTCTCTTACCAAGGTTCTTCTGGAAATTCATTGACTACAACTCAAACAATAAAAAGGCCAGTTGTTTTGAATGAGTTGTAATTTTATTAATTATCTTGATGTTATATTTCAACACTTCATCTCTGTAATAAATGTCATAAGTGACAGTCCATGGAAAACTGCACAAAAGCTTGAAAGACATTTTTCAAGGCAAACCTTCGGGTTTTTTTTTTTTTTTTTTTTCATTTTTATCTGCAAGAGATGAGCAATTTTAGTGGTTTCTCTGATCATGTAATGAATCCTAAACTGTTTGATAAGCAGAATATATAATGGTGTAGCGGTCAATATCACCGCCTCTGATGCAGAAAATTCCAGGTTCGAATCGTGGTAGTGCAACAGGATTGAGTTTTTGTTTTCTTTTATTCGTTCCCTTTTTTTATTGCTTTGTTTTGTTTTGTTTTGTTTTCTTTTCTTTTTTTTTACAAGTATGATTATTGTTATCAATGGCTGACCTGTAAAGCAATTTGTCAGTTTTAAAGGTATGTATGTTGACACGGTACAAACAAAAAGAGTCAAACATCATGATAAGCGCAATGCGCCGATATAAGGAGGACAGACTTCTCTTTTTCTCTTGTTCCCCCCCTTTCCTAAATTAGGGATGCGCACTGTATTTTTGCTAGCCTGGGACCAGACTCCGCAGTGGGGTAACGAGCGAAAAGAAGGGAAGAGACGAAAAAACATCGGCGAGCGAAGCGGGCAACTGAGGTAGGGGAAGGGGCGGCGGAGCCTGGAGACATGCCTTTCATACCAGATCCTGGTATCATGCTCTGATTGGTCAAAATGCTCAGTGTTGACAAATTCGGGTTGAAGCGGTACTTGAAAGTCACGCACGCGTTGTGTAACTTCAGTGCAGGGAGAACAATGGTGTATTTAGGAGTTCGGCTGTCGAATATCGATTTTGCGCAAGCGATACAGGCTTTGCGATAATTTCTGCATATTCCTCGTCTTAAAAAAGAGCAAAAGCTTTGCCTACAATCCGTGGCAAAAAAGAAACATGCGTTTGGGATTCTCCCGACTGGTTTTGGGAAGAGTTTAATCTTTCAATACCATGCGAGCAGAGTCTCCTTCGAAGGACACTCTGCTCGCAGGGTAATCTTTCAAATGCACCCTCGTGTTTTAAAAGAAACTTGGAAAATATACGATCGATTGTTCTAGTCTTGTCGCCGCTGTTGTCCATAATGAAAGATCAAGTTTAAGAATTGCCTCGTCTTGGACTGAAAGCGTTTGCGCTTGGGTTAGGTGACGATGGAGAAGAGAAAGAGTTGCGTGCCCGTGAATTTCGACGAATTTGAATTAACCTCTAAACCATTTTTATTCAGCTTTATTACGCTTCGCCAAAAGTGTTACGCCAGTCGGGTATCGGAGCGCCATTGATCGCTTTGCATGTTATCCCAAACTTCCATTCTCAAACAGAACATTGCTGAACAATTGTTGACCATGGTCTACGGAGAGACGCATTGCAACGGGCTTCAAGGTTTTGTAAACGACTGCCGTAGTCGGACAACTTGTCTGGTACAAGAAAGGCAAGCCAGTTCTGAATAATCCTCTCCTTACACTAATTTATTCCCAAGTGTTTCTTTTTAAGCCTCTCAGCTAAAATGACAAACTGTTCCATGGGATCAATGAGTAGCTCTTTGTTTTTCAGACTGTCAAGAAATGAACTAACGGGTACCCTTTTGCCTTCAGGCCAAATCAAAAGCTTTTTGCATTCTTACCTCCCATGCGTGAAACCTTGTTGACATTTCAATTACACTTCAGGGCTTCAGGGCGGATTGGCAGCATGAAAAGTATGTCTCCAGGTTCCGCCGCCCCCTCCCCTGCTCGTGTCCCCTCGTGATATTTTTCGCCTCTTTATTTCTTTTCACTCAGTTACCCCACTGCGGAGCCTGGTCCCAGGCTATATTTTTGCAGGCCCGATTTTAAGCTAATTGTAGCGTCTTGTTTTTGAATACTTTTTGTCACAACTTTTGATTTAAAATATAGTGTCACTTAGCTGCGGGTTTTTGTAAGGGCCAAGGTTAGTCACGAACTAAGTTAGGTTGCAATCCCAAGAGCCTTGTTTGCATATTTTGACTAATTTAGGGCTAATTCAGCTGTACATTAATTATTGTGCGAAAAATTTTTCACAACTGAAAGAATGTGACAAGTTTGGCAAACATTATATTTGGTAATTAAGGGCAACTACAGAAGAGGTGTCTTTAGTTAGAAATGCTTTAAAAGAATATTGATGATTTTTTTTGTTTCAAAAGTACACATAATGGAAAGTTGTTAATGAGTTCCCAGTAGGTTTTCCAGTTGAATTATGAGTTGAATTAATTGTATGACTAAAATCATGGACAAAAGTGTTGAGACATTTCTGCCGAACATATGCCTTTTATCAGCACCCTAATTTAATTGAAAAATGAAAAATTCTTTTAATCGATACTCAACCCCCCTCCCTCCCCTTTCAATGTTGAAACACACTTTGTGGACACTGTCCCGTGGCTACAACATTGAAATGGGGGGGGGGGGAGGAGGGGGCGAAATATGAGAAGAGTAGACTGGAAAAATCATGCGCTTAACAGAATGTTCTTTTCACACAGTGTCTCAAATACTTTTGTCCATGATTGTCTGAATTATACTTTGTGCAGTGAGAAGCATATTCAACATTGTCACTTAACCAACTAAAAGTTCCATCTGCTACATATATTTCCCATCATCATTTGCAAACTAGAAGTCCTGTCTTGTGCCGGTGGAATGCAATTATTACGTCACAAAGGTGAATTGTTGGTGATAGCTATTTTACAAAATGGTTTTTCGAGCCCCAATTGATACTGAAAGGCGGGCGTATTTTTGGTTTTTGGTGACAATTCATGGCAAAAAGAAGCAAGACATTGTGAGAAACTATAATATTTCCCGTACATCTCTTTACATAACCAAGTTGGTTAATCTTTCTTTTGAGACCGGCCAGTTTGCTGGGACCTGGAAAGAGGCGCTTGTCTTGCCTTCTCTTAAGAAGCCTAACTTGGACATTGCCTATAAGAATTTCCGTCCAGTGAGCAATCTCGCCTATATATCCAAGCTCTCAGAAAGGGCGTGTGTCCATCAGTTCACTGAGCATCTGACAGTCACCGAGCGCCAGTCCCTGCTGCAATCTGCGTACAAGCCTCTACACAGCACGGAAACAGCTTTACTCAAAGTAAAGAATGACATCCTGATGTCAATGAATCAGCAACATGTCACCCTGCTAGTTTTATTGGATTTAAGTGCAGCATTTGATACGATACATCATGATAAGCTGATTCAGCGTCTTGAGTCTGACTGCGGTGTAGCGGGCAATGCACTTTCTTGGTGCAAGTCGTATTTATCTGACCGGTTCCAGCGAGTGTCTGTGAATGGTGGTCTTTCCAAGAAGTTCCCCCTGTGTCAAGGCGTCCCTCAGGGATCTTGCTTAGGCCCGCTGCTCTTCATCATATATACGCGCAAGCTATTTGACATCGTGGAGCGTCATCTGCCACAAGTTCATTGCTATGCTGATGATACGCAGCTGTACGTTTCCTTCCGCCCAAACCAATCTGCGGATGCGGACGCTGCTCTAAAGTCTATGACTGACTGCATCAGTGATGTTAGGAGCTGGATGATATCAGACAATCTAATGTTAAATGATGACAAAACAGAGTTTCTGATACTAGGTACAAGGCAGCAGCTAGCCAAAGTTAATATTGATAATATTAAGGTGGGCTCTGCTAAAGTGAGTCCTGTTTCGGCAGTTAGAAACCTTGGATCATGGTTCGATTCACAGCTCACTATGTCTAGTCATATTAGTAAGCTTTGTTCTGTTGCATTTTACCACCTGTGTAATATTCGACGCATACGCAAGTATTTATCTCAAGAAACTGCGGGGACGCTAGTCCATGCTTTCATAACGTCCCGCATCGATTATTGCAATAGCCTATTGTACGGGCTACCAAGCAACCAGCTTGCGAAAATTCAGAGAGTTCTGAATGCTTCTGCCAGGCTAGTATGTAATGCGCCAAGGTTTTGTCATATTACACCTATAATGCGCGATTTGCATTGGTTGTCTATCAGGGCACACATCAACTTCAAGGTACTTCTTCTCACGTTTAAGGCGTTACACGGCCTTGCGCCTCAGTATCTACAGTCCTTAATAAGTGCCAAGACATCACGCTATAATCTTAGGGGTTCTAATACTTTACTCCTAACTATGCCATCAGTGAAATCTAAGGCTACGCTAGGAGATCGGGCATTCGCCATCGCAGCGCCGTCATTATGGAATTCTCTTCCTAGTGAGCTTCGCTCAATCACATGTTTAACTAGTTTTAAAGTGCATCTTAAAACCTTCCTTTTTAGACATGCATATACTTGATAGCGCTAATTATTTATCAATTAGTTTTACCATTTTACCATTAGTTTTACCATTTATCAATTAGTTTTAGTTATATATGTTTTTAACTTAGTAGTCCTGGCCATATTTTTAGTTTTACATCTATTAGTTTTTGTACTTATCTTAAGAATGCGCATCTGATCATTCTTATGTAAAGATGCGCACTAGAAGTGCATAAATTATATTATTATATCCTCAAGAGTGAAACAAGTGCAAAAAGGGCTGTGCACATTGAAGGAACTCTTCTCATCGGACGCCCTCAGAAGCTTACTTCACACGATGAACGATTGCTATTGCGGCAGATAGTTGTTCTGAGGAGAAAAGAAGGTTTGTTCACCATTAAAAGGCTTATGTGTGAGGCCGGAATAAATCCACGAACTGTATCATACGAAACTGCAGGGCGTCTTTTATATAGACACGGCTACAAGTAATTACAAGCACGTCGAAAAGGAATACTAACATAAGCAGATCAGGAAAAGAGGCTTAAATTTTCATGTACCATAAAGTAAGACTATTCGAGCTCTTTATGGACTAAACAAGTTGCCTTTTATTTAGATGGTGTAAGTTTTGTGCATAAATATAATCCAGCCAATCAGGCTAGAGCAGCAAAGGAACGCATTTGGAGGAGGGGCTCAGTATTGGATGCACAGCTAAAGGGTCTCATTGTGGTTCTGGGGGTCGTAAGTTTATGGTCACTATCAGTTACCAAGAAGGAGTACTCCTTTGCAAACAATACAGCAAACTGGACGGGAAGTATTTCAAAGGCCTAATTGCAAGAGAATTTTTGAACATGTTTGAAAAGGTTAACAAGGGTGACTCGAAACTGTTGGTACAAGCCAAAACAGTGTAATGGCACGCTATTCATGGTTAAATGTGGGAGCCCAATTGCTTTCCATCCCGCCAAGGAGTCCGGATATTAATCCTAACAAAAACTTTTTTAAGGTTGTGAAAGATCACTTACCAAAAGATGCCCTCCAGAAGAATATCGCATGGGAGAGATTTGAGGACTTTTCTGAACGCGTTCGAATGACGATATTGAGTATGGATAAGGGAATCATTGATAACATTATAGAAACGATGATCAAAAGAATGGACTTAATCGTTAGTAAGAAAGGTGGTAGAACCAAATATTGATCTGTTTCTTTTAACATGTAACCTACACCATCTTGCTTATTAAATGTTGAGTACATTTTTTATCCAATTCTCCTTTGAAGTCACTAAATTAACACTGGTTGTTTTGCATCTTAATGGTAACGCTTTATCCACATGAGAGACAATGACAATGAATGAAGGCGCTTGACTGTAGACACGTACCGCTGTTACTAAACGAGAACTCGGCATTTCAAGGGGGGTGGGTGGGGATGGGGTACTCCCTTTTATGGGCTATATTGGTATGTGCGGCCCCAAATGCATGGTTTTTTTTTCGCCCTTTTGCTCTGAAATAGGGTATCAATTTTGACCATTTCCGTTTGAAATTGGGTATGGTTTGACTGCTCTCTAGTCCGGCATCATGTCCTATTTTTGGAAGAATTTGGCGATAAGACCATCAACAAAAGCCCTTCTCAAATTATTTTTACACCAACCGTGTACGTGAAATAGGTCTGAAATAGAGTAGCGAATTTTTGGTCAGGTCTGAAAGAGGGTAGGGAAAATCACAGATTTTGCTCTTAAATGGGGTAAGGGTATACAGAAGCTGGCCGCACACCCACATCCACTTTTTCTGGAAGTACTCCTCCCCCCCCCCCCCCCCCACACACACACACCACCACCAACAATAATTTCAGGCACTTCGAAGGCCGACAAACACAGTTTTTTTCTTGCTTTTAATGTTATAAACATTCTCCAATCAGAACTGTTTTCACTGCCATCTCCATCCCTGCCATGTTGTGTGCTTTTCAATCTCCTAGTACTTTGTCAACGGCTTCTGCTGGCAGGATCAGTTTGCGGTTCTCCCTGGTTACGTAGATCTGGGTGCCCTGTGCTCTCCTGATACTTGCTATCTGACTTAGTCACATACAACCAAGTGCTGTAGTAATTGTGATGGCGACTCGAGTGATGCACTGTTATACCGTGGTGCCTGTGCAAATAGCGTTTGGACATCCACCGCTGGTTTCTGTCAAGTTTAATTGCTAAATGATAATGCTCTCTGCTTTTGCTATGTTTCTTACGACAACACACCCACTGAAAGGCTTTTGCCGCGCCTGTTGAAAAGAACTCCTGCATGACACGTGCAAATTCTTCGCGAGTTGGAAATTTCACAATATCCACCTGACTATAAGTTATTAAATACACGCTGCAAAATTCTTTTTCTGTTAAGCACTCATCTTCACAGGAGCTGGAGCTGTTACTATTATAGGCCTGTAGCAAGTCCACGGCAACTTTTAACGGGCATAAATATACTAATTATCCGACAACATATTATTTGCATTCAAATTGATTGAGTCCATAAAATGCAACCGTATCCACATTTTTTGACATTGCATCCAAATGCTTTGCAGAAAACTTCACCCCCTTGCCTATAAAAACACCTTACGATTGTTAATGCTAATAGACTCTCACTCGGACAATCATTCACAAAAGTGTTGGGGCATTTCCGCCAAACACACGCCTTTTATCAGCACCCGAAGTTAATTGAAAAATGAAAACTTTTTTTCATCGATAGGGAACCTCCCTCCACCCTTTCAATGTTGAAACACGCTTCGTGGACACTGTCCCGTGACTACAACATTAAAATGGGGGGAGGGGGCGAAATATGACAATAGTAGACTGGAAAAATCACACGCTTAACAAAAGGTGTTCTTTTCGCGTAGTGTCTCAAGTACTTTTGTGCATGATTGTAGATGTTTAACTGGACATTATTTTGTTTATCGCAGTTCCCTCTCAGGCTCCAACCAGCTTTAATGTGGAAGCACAAACATCGACCAGTGTTATTGCATTTTGGCAGCCACCACCAGAACATGCCAGAAATGGAAACATCAGAGGATTTAAACTTTTTTACACGCAGCGAGGTGTTAGCAAAAACCGCCCAACCATGCTGACAATTAACAGCTCAGCAAACCTTGTAACCATCGTGAGTGAGCTTGAAAAATACACAGAGTATGAATTTCAAGTTCTAGCTTACACTGTAGCTGGAGATGGACCCAAGAGCTTGGCTAAGATTCTAAGGACAAAGGAAGATGGTAAGAGATTGTTAATAATCTCACTGGACAAACTGTATTATTTTACTCAAATGATTGCTTGGGTGTTGAGTACATGAAATTTAGTAGATGGGACACTTAAATCCATTTACCCGTTCAAAAAAAAAGGCCTGCCTGGGCCGGCCCAAAATTAACATGAGTGGTTGGCCTCATCACTGAAATGAGTGAGAGCCCTCATCACTGAAAAACCGGCCTGATATCTAGCCAGGCTGGCCTGGCCTGACCGAGGCCGGCCACTGGACATTCTATGACCTTCAGCTGTTTTGGGGACTGCCCCTCCTGGAGCAAGCTCAGTGAACTAGTGACAGTTACTGGCCAAAACCCCTGGGTTTCAAATGAAAATGCACATTTAGTCTCATTCTGAACAACTGTTGTTTTTATTGCTAAAGTGCTTCAAACAACTCACTAGATTTTAAGCAATCTTAAAGTGCTGAGCAGCAATTCTGGGAACCAGCCTTAACCAATCTTCTAAATTAAGCTGTACAAGGACTCTCAAGGTTTTGATTTAGTTGAAAGAAGCCAAAGAATGGTTTTAAGTGTGTGAAGTCTAAGGGAACATTCTTTGTATGGTGGAAAAGGTCTACAAATTTCTTATCTTCATTGACTGCCTTTTTTACTCAGGCTTCGAAGAGCGCCCGAGGTTGAAAATGCCGTCCTTTCTTCTTTTTATTCTTCTTTGTCGTCCACGTCGAGTTTCTCCACAAAGCTCACTTCCGGCATTTCTGCGCAAGGGCTAAGGCTAAAAACATTAACTCACAACATCATATGCCTGTTGTCACATATCGGACGGTCTGAACAACTGATATGTTGAGAGAAGTGTCTATACGAAAGTTTGCAAGTTCAACTGCGAGACGAAAGCTTTTAACATGACCAAACTTAACTCCAGATGGACTGCCATGTTTCCCTGTTTCCGCCTCATTCAGATGTACATTTTGTTGAATAACTCAAGTACGAGATATCACAGACCCCTGAGACTTTGACAGGTAGTTTATTTACTATTTTTCCACAATATCTCAATTTCTGGACATAAGTTTTTGAATGATAAGCGATTAGTTTTTACTTGCGTAAGTTGAAACTGACCGCAGAAACGTTCCTTTCTTATGTTTCAAATGACCCTGGATTGACGTATTTCTTAACAGTTTCACTCTGCTGATTATTTTTTCCTCCCATTTCACCGAGACTCCATTAACGTTTATGCGAAAAAATCCTACATCGTTTGATAAGCGTTTCCTTTCTCGAACAATTATCCATCGAAGTGAAAACAAACGTGCTTAGTTTTTGGGAATCAACACACTATTTTTATCGCATTACATTATGATGAGCCTCTGAGGCCTTGTACGAGAGTTTTTACTGACCATACCCCTCATAGTTTTGTGACGTTTGATAGCACTACCATATAAGGTAACGAACACAACCATTGCGAAGATGGAGAGATGAAAGTGGTTTGTTGGTCCGGAGTGGCTCTTGGAAAAGAGGGAGTGGCCTCACGAGCCAAAGCTGAAGAGCACCAAAGAGTCAGAAAAAGAGTGCAAGCCCACCCAAGAAGCAGTTCTTCGCACACAAGAGCACAAGTTGGTTGCTGCGCTGCTGGAAAGGAGTACGTACTGGCGGACAATTAGAGTAACAGCATGGGTGTTAAGGTTCATCAGCAACTGCAGAGCGAGGAGCAACAAAATAAGAAAACGTCAGGTCCTTTAGTAACCCAAGAAATCACCACTGCAAGTAACTGCTCGGTGAAGCGAGTTCAGAAAGCAGACGAAACGTGTCTACTGTCCCCGGGATGGAATCTAGTCAAGGATGAACATACAAGTGTTCTCAAGTGTGAAGGTAGAATTAAAGGATACAGGCCGATTTACCTTCCAGGAGGACCACTTGCAGAGAAGCTTATCCTTCACATTCACAATCAGGTCATGCATCTTGGTATTGCGAATACGATGGCGAGCGTGAGGGAGAACCGGTGGATACCGAAGTTGAGAGCAAAAGTCAAGAAGGTGATTAAGAAGTGCAACGTCTGCAAGGAGTTCTCCACAAAACCATATGGAGTACCGTCAACTAGCGCTTTGCCAGAATATAGAACGGAGGGGAGCAGACCGTTTGAAGTAACCGGGGTAGACTTTGCCTGACCCTTCATCTACAAGGTCGGCAAGAAAGAAGAAGGAAAGTGCTATGTTATTATTTTCACCTGTGCCAGCTCCAGAGCAATCCATTTACAAGTTGCAAGGACCCAAACTGGAGAAGAATTCAAGAGCAAGCCTAATGCTTTCATTTCGCGTTCAACAAGACCTCGCATCATCATCTCTGATAATGCCAAGGTGTTTAAGGCCACAGCAGATTGGATCAAGACAAGCAGGAAAAGCGAGAAGCTGCAGAATTATCTAGCACGTGAGAACATCCGTTGGCAGTTTAACCTTTCAAAGTCACCCTGGTGGGAAGGAAACTATGAGAGACTGATGAAGGAGATTAAGAGGACCATGTACAAGACCTTAAGGCGGTCACATCTTTCCTATGAAGCATTTGAATCAGTCATCATGGACATTGAAAGAAATCTTAATAATCGTCCCTTGACATACTTTGAAGCAGAGGGAGAAGAAGAGACACTGCTTACGCCGAACATGATTCTGTGGGGACAATATGTGTATGCAGTAGAAGGCACTGAAGGCTCAGACGCGGAAAAGCTAACAAAGATGACCAAGCGATTGGAAGAGGCTAAGGCTAATGCATGGGAACGCTGGAAAAGGGAGTATGTCCATAGCTTAATGAAGAGTCACAGACTTAACAAGGTATCGGGAGCCACGCCTAAAGTGGGTGAAATCGTGCTCATCATTGGAGACGAAAAGAACCGTGGGAATGGAAAAGGGGTAAAGTTGTGCGTCCTATTAAAGGCAAAGATGGCGTCATCAGAGGAGTGACATTGTTACACAAGAGACATACTATGGAGCGACCACTTCAGCTAGTTTGCCCCTTGGAGATCAGAGCAGTGGAGAATGTTGACCAAACACAAAAGGGAAGGAAAGATTAAGCTGATCCAGGAGCCCAGAGACCAAGACAAACTGCAGCTCGTAGGGCTGCTCAGAGAATTGCAGAGCAATTGCTAGCAGAAGAGAATTAAGACTGAACTGTGTTTAAGTAAACTGGACAGTCATTAAGCGAATCGGACTAGTTTCTAGTTAAAGTTAACTGTAAGAATGGGGAGCTACAATTTTTAGGGGAGTTTTATACGAGAATTTTTACCGACCATACCCCTCATAGTTTTGTGACGTTTGATAGCATTACCATATAAGGTAACGAACACGTGCGAGCATGTTAGAACCGGACGGGACAAGCAAGTAGCGAGTATTTTCCTGTGAGAGTTTCAGCAAGATTTCCAGGGAGTTATTTCGTCGAGAATTAGACAGGAAACCAAGACACTGTGAGTTCTATGTGCCGTTTGATGTTCGGCTCAGCCTAGAGGTCATTGTTCCTGCCTCTGACGCAGGTAACCTGGGTTCGATACCATTAGTGACATATATTGCTGGCGTTTTTTCTTCGTTTTTGTTTTTTGTTTTTTGTTTTGTTTTTTGTTTTTTTTTCGTTTCTCTTTTTCTTCTTCTTTTAGAAATATTTTTACAAGTGTTATAATTGTTGTTCTCAGTGATTGAGCTGTAAAGCAATTTTGTGATTTTAGAGAGATATATGTTGATAGAGTTCGAAAGAAATAGACTCCAACACAAGCTAAGCACTATGCGTCCGATGTAAGAAAGACAGACCTCTCTCTATTCCTTTGTTTAGCGCTAAATTAGGGATACAATACTGTTTTTTGCAAGCTCGAGTTTAGGCTAATTGTAGCCTCTTGTTTCGAATAAATTCCACGCAAAGTTTACTATTAATGTGAGTGATGCTCAAATGATCAGTCAATATAATTTAACTTCATTGACAGAAACTTGTTGCAATTGAAAGATACAGGCGTGCATTTCTCAAAACTCCGGAAACCATTTCAGGCCCGAAAAGTATTTTTTTTAAAGTTGGTTTTATATCGCTTGTTACTG
This sequence comes from Pachyseris speciosa, assembly GCA_016490735.1. NCBI lineage: Eukaryota > Metazoa > Cnidaria > Anthozoa > Scleractinia > Pachyseridae > Pachyseris > Pachyseris speciosa. The sequence continues at coordinate 473,132 of JAEMWC010000429.1, forward strand.
GCTTTTTGAACAAAGTAGCCCAATGTATTTCCCACTTTTCTTGCATGCTTTTCTTAAATGATTATTACAAATATTAGAAACAGAGATTCTGGTGATGAACCTAATGCACGTAAAATACTTTTTCGGACCCGAAACGTTTTCGGGAGTTTCGAGAAACGCGCACCTGGTTCAAAGAAATCAAATGATTCCTTCGAGTTTGACAGTGATAAACAAACGATTCAGGAATTCTGACTTCTAGTCCTTCAAATCAAATGCAAATGAACATATGCTTAGAACTTAAGCACTTCAGAACTAAAGAACATTGAAGCAAGGATACGAAAAAGAAGATAAAGAATCGGAGATAAAAACTCAAACTTCTGATGAGCGATGATGAGTTGAGAAATATCTGTGATCCAAACAATGCATTTCAACATCTAACCTTTCTCTCTAGACAGCCTGGGACATTTTGTGGCTTATGAATTATATATCTGTCCGTTTTCTTTGCCTCAACTGATGTGTTTTAGTCGTAAAATCTTGGGGAATCGAAAGGTTTATATGAATACTCAGAGGCGAGAGCAAACATTTTTGTGTGGTTTTATCAATTTAAAGTAGTCCAAGTGAGAGAAAAACTACTGCAACAGTCAAATCCGAAACTTCACTCTATCACTTCATCAAACTTGCGTCTTTGGAAACAAAACGGTGTATAGAGGAACTTTTCAAGGAGTTACCATTTACAACAGGATCAGCCAACAAACAGTGTTTGTTTCTTGTTTGCCAGTGGAAACAGTGGAAAAATTATTTGTTCGAAGCACTACGAACATTTAGTGAGTGTCGTGTCTTATGTGAGTTGAACAAAAAGTTTACAGTGCAGATATATCCTCTAATATCTACAAAACCAGTTTATTTCTTTTCCCTAAAGTATCTTAAACGACGGTCCTCGGGACGTTCCATTTTTTATCCGCACCCCCCTAAGGATAGGAAGTTTTTGCAAACGGGGGGGGGAGGTCGGATTTTTTCTTCAAAGAAGCCGACGAAATTCGGACCCCTAGGACATTCTTTTCAAAGGTGCCGACAAAAAAATCAACCCTTCAGACTCGATTCCCACACTCGGCGTCATAAGTGGGCTGAGTTTGTTGGTTCTCTTCTCAGCTCCGAGAGGTTTTTCTCTGGGTACTCCGGTTTTCCCCTCTCGCCAAAAACCAACATTGAATTTAATTTGATTTGATTTAGTCTCCCAGGAGATAAACTAGAAAGGGATAACCTCCTTTATCTGCTCTTGAATGAATGAAGCTTTATTTAATCTCGGGATTGATGAGGTTGGTTAGACCTCTAGCAAAAGTATGCTCATAAGCCGAGAAGAAAAAAAATAAACAGTAATCCAAAAACTTATTTACAATATAAAGCCTAAAAATTACATGACATAGCTATATACAATAAAAAGCCCAATTACTCAATAGAACATAGATATTAAATAGATATTGTATAGAAATTAGCTAAAACCTTAACTGTCGAACCGCTTTTTTAAAGACTGACAATGAGCTTAGGGATCTTAGGGTATCAGAGATCTTGTTCCAAGTAATAGCCGCCAAGTACTTTACTGAGTTCTTGCCATAACGCGTCGTATTAGGTTTCGGTACTTGCAGCTTTTTAACCCCTCTCAGATTTTTGATGTTGTCTCTTAACCTAAATAGGTCTCTCAGATATTCAGGTGGATAATTGTTGATTGTCTTAAAAACAATAATTAACAAATTCTGGATACGACGATCCACAAGGCTGTAACCAATACGATCACAAAGAGTGATAGTTTGTGAAGACTCGTCACTATACAAGTAACGAAGTGCTCGTTCATGCAACCTATCCAGTTTTTTACTATCAGACTTTAAACAGTTA
>JAEMWC010000429.1:480000-492500 GCA_016490735.1 Pachyseris speciosa
ATTTAATCCCGTCACGTCACCCGCGGGAACTTTTCACTGTGATAACGCCCTCTGTGGCGGCAATGAATGGTGGGAGAACTATGACCTCTAAGCGCGGACAACTCTCTCCAACATCGGAGATTTTCAGCCTAAAGTCCAAAAAAACCTCTCGTTTTCCGAGCTTTTAACACGGTAACCTTTGAGAGACGGTCCTAGACCAGCAACGGAGTGCCGCTTCTTAGACGAGGGTTGCTTTCAGACTTTTTATCACCTGGCCCCGTAATCTGTACTCCAAAACAAAGGGATTTCATGATTTGGAAAGCACAGAGAAAACTTCTTTGGATTCTTTCAGAGAAGCTAGTGGCTTGCGGGTATCAAGACTTCATAATGTCTTTTCTACCACCAGGCGAGCATGCAAACACTTGGGCGTAATGCGATTAAATGGAACTCAGTACCAATCGAGCTGACCTCAACCGCGCAAATTTCGTATCAGTGAATCGATGTTTTAACCGCCAAACTTATAGTCTACGTCACACTATCAAACAATAGGTCCCTGCCAATCATTTCATGTCCAGTTTCAGTAATCCAAGCAGGAGAAACTGTGCTAAGTGACGCGTTGAATGTGTATTTTGGCCCGAGTTTTCTCGAAAACTAAGCGCAAAAGAGCGAAAACATATATAGGGTCATGTTTTTCTAATGTATCAAAGTCCACATGCAAAAATTCAGCTCATTTGGACAACATCAGCAAAATGACCAAAATCGTCACTTACGCCCTTCTTCCACTGAGCAGTTCAATTATTACGTCACAAAGGTCAATTGTTGGTGATAGTTATTTTACAAAATGGTTCATCGAGCCCCAATTGATGCAGTAAGGCGGGCGTATTTTCATTTTTGGTGACAATTCAGGGCAAAAAGAAGCAATACATTGTGAGAAACTATTTCCCGTGAATCTCTTCACGTATCCTCAAGTGCAAAAAGAGCTGTGCGCATCGAAGGAACTCTTCTCATGGGGCATCCTCGGAAGCTTACTTCACGCGACGAACGATTGCTATTGCGGCAGATAGATGTTCAGATTAGAAGAGAAGATTCGTTCACTAAAAGGTTTACGTGCGAGGCAGGAATAAATCCACGAATTGTTTCATACGAAACTGTAGGGCGTCTTTTACATAGGCACGGCAACAAGTAATTACAAGCACCTAGAAAAGGAATACTAACACAAGCAGGAAAAGAGGCTAAAATTTTCATGTATCATAAAGCGAGACTATTCAAGCTCTTTATGAACGAAACAAGTTGCCTTTTATCTAGATGGTGTAAGCTTTGTGCATAAATATAATCCAGCCGATCAAGCTCGAGCAGCGAAGGGACGCATCTGGCGAAAACCAAAGGGGATCAGTATTGGATGCACAGCTAAAGGGTGTCATTGTGGTTCTGGGGCTCGGATTGCCAAGGTTATGGTCGCTATCAGTAACCAGGAAGGAGTAATTCTTTGTGAACAATACAGCAATCTGGACGGGCAGTATTTCAAAGGCCTAATTGAAAGAGAATTTTTGAACATGTTTGAAAAGGCTAACAAGGGTGACTCGAAACCGTTGGTACAAGATGGCGATCCAAGCCAAAACAGTCGATGGGACGTTCTTCATAGTTGAATGTGGGAGCCCAGTTGCTTTCCATCCCGCCAAGGAGTCCGGATATTAATCCTATCGAAAACTTTTTTAATATTGTGAAAGATCACTTAGCAAAAGATGCCCTCCAGAAGAACATCACATGGGAGAGATTTGAGGAGTTTTCCGAACTCGTTCGAATGATGAGATTGAGTATGAATAAGGGAATCATTGATAACATTCTTGATCAAAAACGATTTCTTGACACAGAAGCAAGCGAATATTAACGTTAAAAGCCGACGTTTCGGCGTCATCATGACACCATTCTCAAGGCAAAATGAAAAAGTAATGCGAAGATTTGATTTCTATAGTTTCTACAAATTAACATAATAACAAAGGGTCACAAGTTAAGCCTTAAGTTAAGCTTTAAGAATACAATCTTAAGCCGATCGCATTCTTGTGAGAAGTACGACCAGTCGGAAGATATGCGGTAAGCTCGATCTAACATGGAAGCAATTAGACTGCGCTTGTACCGATTATCAACGTGGCTATGGTAGTGGAGTAAAAGGCCCCTATTAGTTGGTTTTACGTAGACCTTGGTCTTGATTCTGGGAGCTAAAGTACCCGAGGCACTTATTCAATCTGGCTGTCAAACAATTCGTAGATTCCAAGTTAGTAGACCAGCGGCAAATCCCATCAACCGACACGACCACAGCCCCCATCGGAGTTGTCATACCACTTAAAGATAAGGTCTCTGCTAATGCAGTGAAAAAACGTCTCACAGCCCTCAGCTCAAAAATCAAGACCACAGTTCAGCCTATGTTCATCAGCAGAAAACTCAGCGAAGACCGTAAATTTCGAGAAGTCAAGCCAGCCATTGTTAACCAACAATGTTTAGTTTATAAATTTCAATGTAACCTGAGCGATATAGGATGTTGGTTACACTCGCGGCCACCTCCACGAACGCGTTGATGGACACAAACAAAAACCGTCGTCAATTTATAAACATTATTTTAGCGAACATAACTCGAACGTACCATCTTTTCTTTCAGAACAATTTCACGTGCTCACTAGAGGTTCTAACAAATTTGATTGCCTAATTGAGGGGATGGTTTTTATAAGAAAACTCAAACCATCCCTAAACGTGCATACGGACTGGATTCACGCAAAGGTATTCACTTGAAGAACTTGTGACCCTTTGTTATTATGTTAATTTGTAGAGACTATAGAAATCAAATCTTCGCATTACTTATTCATTTTTCCTTGAGAATGGTGTCATGATGACGCCGAAACGTCTGCTTTTAACGTTAATATTCGATTGATAACATTATATAAACGATGATCAAAAGAATGGACTTAATCATTAGCAAGAAAGGTGGTAGAACAAAATATTGATCTGTTTCTTTTAACATCTAACCTACACCATCTTGTTTATTAAATGTTGAATGTATTTTTTTTTCAATTCTTATTTGAAGTCACTAAATTAACGCTGTTTGTTTCGCATCTCAATGATAACGTTTTATCCACATGAGAGACAATGACAACGATAATGAGTGAGGGCGCTTGACTGTAAACACGTTCCACTGTTACTGAAGGAATACTTGGCATTTTGGTGACGTTTTGAAATTACTCACATGGCTTACATCGTCTTGGATTTTGATTCTAGACGGTTCACATGAGCAAGATATTACATTTAAACAGTTCACATCCTCAATAAAATAACATGAATGATATATTTTAATGGAGTTATGTGAACCGTTGTGAATTATTCTAAAGCTGCTTTGTACTAGATTTTCCAAATAGCCTTTACAATAATACCTTAAATTTCAAGGGGGAGGTGGGGGTGAGGGACTCCCTTATATGGGCTATATAGATATGTGCGGTCCCAAAGACATGTTTTTTTTTAGCCCTTTTGGTATGAAATAGGGTATCTATTTTGACCATTTCGATTTGAAATTGGGTATGGTTTGACTGCTCTCTAGTCCGGCATCATGTACTTTTTTTGGAAGAATTTGGCGATAAGACCATCAACAAAAGTCCTTCTCAAATTATTTTTACGTCGACCGTGTACGTGAAATAGGTCTGAAATAGAGTAGTGAATTTTTGATCAGGTCTGAAAGAGGGTAGGAAAAATCACAGATTTTGCTCTTAAATGGGGTAAGGGTATACAGAAGCTGGCCGCACACCCACATCCACTTTTTCTGGAAGTACTCCCCCCCCCCCCCCCCACACACACACACACACCACCTTTACGGGAGTCACTCTTTGTATCTTCACGCATAGTTACTAAATGGTAATCAGAATGAGTTTGAAAAAACGCTTTCCTCATGGCGGAATTTTCCGCTGAGCCTTGCGAGGAATTTGATGATTTAGATGAAAAATTCGCCATCTGGAAGCCATGATATCGGTTTCTCGTTGGTCAACTACTTCATTCCTCACATAGATAAGGGGGATTTTCCCTTTTGCAAAGATCAGCGTGTCCCTTTACAAAGAGATATCCTCATTAAGATGGGTGTTGGGTACGGGTAAATGGACAATATCGCCCTCCAACATCAACAACAGATCATGCCAAGGAATTATTTGGGCACACCACCTAAATTCATTTGAGAAGTTAACACGTTCTGCTTTATCGACACCCACCCAAGAAAAACTACCGGTAGCAGGATTACAGAAAGTGTTATAAATCACTTTGAGAGGATTTGATAGAAATGATTTACCACAGTTGGTAGCTCTGGTCAATAAAAGGTTTCGGTTTTTCCCTTGGCCGTGCAGTATTAAATCGCTGATAGCAGTGGGAAAGAGCTGCACAGAAATGCCCTTGTTTTCTATAATCTCTTCAGCGCAAATTCTCCAGTGACCATCGCAACCGTTCACACATTCGCTGTCAGCTGCCTCTTGCATCAGTTGCATTCTGCTTTTTGTTGATCACTGTAATCAAGCATCAGCCTCCTCTCCCTTCCAGGTGGTGTTAACAATGTCCGCAATTACATGTAGCCCGATTCACAATAAATTTCGCCAAGTCCGTTTTTCCCTCCCTCTTTTGTCGGTGAGCTAAGGCCTGAAGTTCCGTAGCACATTTTATGCCTTTCTCAACAATAATTTCAGACAGTTCGAAGGCCGACAAACGCGGTTTTTTCCTTGCCTTTACTGTTTTAAACATTCTCCCATCAGAGCTGTTTTCACTGCTATCTCCATCCCTGTCATGTTGTGCTTTCCAATCTCCTAGTACTTTGTGTATGGCTTCTGCTGGCAGGATCAGTTCCCGGTTCTCCCTGGTCGCGTAGATCTGGGTTGCCTGTGCTCGTCTGATACTTGCGATTTGACTTAGTCACATACAACCAAGCGCTGTAGTAATTGTTATGGCGACTCGAGTAATGCACTGTTATACCATGCTCCCTGTGCAAATAGCATTTGGACATAATCCACTGCTGCCTTCTGTCAAGTTTAAATGCTAAATGATAATGCTCTCCGCTTTTGCTATGTTTCTCCCGACAACACACCCACTGAAAAACTTTTGCCACGCCTGTTGAAAAGGACTCCTCCATGACACCCGCAAATTCTTTGCGAGTTGGAAATTTCACAAGATTCTCCTGACTAGAAGTGCACGCTGCGAAATTCTTTTTATGTTAAGCACTCATCTTCATAGGAGCTGGAGCTGTTACTATTATAGACCTGTAGCAAGTCCGTGGCAACTTTTAACGGGTATAAATATACTACCAAACAAGATCACCACACCGGGTGAGGTATGAAATACTTATCCGACAACATATTATTTGCATTCAAATTGACTGAGTCCATAAAATGCAACCGTACCCACATTTTTGACATTGCATCGTAATGCTTTACGGAAAACTTCACCCCCTTACCTTTAAAAACACCTGACAATCGTTAATGCTAAAAGACTCTCACTCAGACAATCATGGACAAAAGTGTTAAGACATTTCTGCCAAACAAACGCATTTTATCAGCACACTAAGTTAATTGAAAAATGAAAAATTCTTTTATCGATAGGGAACCCCCCTCCACCCTTTCAATGTTGAAACACGCTTCGTGGACACTGTCCCGTGGCTACAAATGGGGGAAGGGAGCGAAATATGACAATAGTAGACTGGAAAAATCACACGCTCAACAAAAAGTGTTCTTTTCGCGTAGTGTCTCAAGTACTTTTGTGCATGATTGTAGATGTTTAACTGGACATTATTTTGTTTATCGCAGTTCCCTCTCAGGCTCCAACCAGCTTTAATGTGGAAGCACAAACGTCGACCAGTGTTATTGCATTTTCGAAGCCACCACCAGAATATGCCAGAAATGGAAACATCAGAGGATTTAAACTTTTTTACACGCAGCGAGGTGTTAGCAAAAACCGCCCAACCATGCTGACAATTAACAGCTCAGCAAACCTTGTAACCATCGTGAGTGAGCTTGAAAAATACACAGAGTATGAATTTCAAGTTCTAGCTTACACTCTAGTTGGAGATGGACCAAAGAGCTCGTCAAAGATTCTAAGGACAATGGAAGATGGTAAGAGATTGTTAATAATCTCACTGGACAAACTGTATTATTTTACTCAAATGATTGCTTGGGTGTTGAGTACATGAAATTTAGTAAATGGGACACTTTAAGGAAGTTGCACTAGGTAATGTTAAGAATTTTGGAATCCACTTTCAAATGGACTACTATCTTTGTTTTTAAGCTAATGAATTTGAATATTTGTCAGTGACTAGAATTGGTACTTGACTTTTTTATGCCAATATAGATGAGGCCTAATACCTTTTAATTATTAAGTTATTGCCTTACCCCTTAGGGCCTTTAAATTTAAAAAATCTGGTTTTTTTTGGACGAAGATAAAAATACTTTCCTTTTTTTTGAGAATCCTACGAACATTAACATTCTGAATAATCACTAGCTTGAAAAACCCAAAAGAGGCGATATTTAAAAGTTTATCGTCAAATTTCCACTTTTTGCCCAAAATTGACGGTAGTTGAGGAATTTGAATCAACTTAGTTTGCAAGCCAGCGATCGTTTATTGCAGCTAGTTGAACAAAATGGCCAAATTTCATTGTTAGGTGCTATAGTTTTGAAGAAAAATGGCCTTGAAAATATGGCTAACTTGTCTTCAGTCCACTTTTTGTAAATAAACTCCCAAAAATGCTCGCTGAAGTCAGTTTTGTAGCAAAAGATCGTGGTGTCATGTTTGGTCACCATCTTGAACAATGTTTTACCCTCCTCTCGGGTCTAAATTGCTAGATTTGTCTTTGTTTTGACCCCTAACACTACCCCTGCTTTACTTTCTTTGTTGGTTGCTAAGGACGCGTCATTTTGGAGGGCGTGACATTTGAGATCAACTTCCGATAGCGAAGTGCGCATGATCGATCGAATCATAAAACGCCTTTATTTGCAATGGCGTCAGAAGAGGAAAACTAGAAACTTTCTAAATCAGAAAGAAAGAAACTGTATCAGGATAAAGGCAAAAAAGGAGCTGAAGAGGTCTTGGAGCTGGATCTCGAATAGATTTTATCTCTGCCAGCCCAATGGACAACAGAAGTAGCGTCATACGACTATCACGATGTGGTGAAATATATTTCTCCAGGCAAAACAATGTATCACACGACAACAAAAGTCAAAGAGACACTGGCTAAAAGAAAAATGAATTTCTGCTCGGATAAATCATCAGAGTCTTCGGGTAACGAGGTAGATGACAAGGATCCCGATTTTGAGCCAGATCCATCCCCAAAACGGCTGAAAATTGTTCACGAGGAACATTTGCAGAATCCATTGAAAGTGGAGCGGCAGCTTTCTGTTTGTGAATCTTCGCAGATAATCCGTCTGGTTGAGGACGTCAACAAAACCTCTCGTTGTTCTACACCCAATTGCAATGGTATGTTTCATGAATTGTTGAACTGTTGCCATTTTAATTGTTTCTGGTGTAACTTTGAGTTCATTCAGACGAGAAATCGAAAGGGAATAATGTTATGGTTTCGTAGGTGTCATACATTCGAATTCGAGGTCATTTCTCAAAACACGTTAGAGGCAGTTTCACAAACTTCCTATTGCACATTAAATTATATGTAACACTTTCTTTAAATCAATCTGATTGTGTCAGTAGATGTCGTCGACATTGATCTATAAATATTTTCCCTCATTATGATAACTTAGCTGCCTGAATTCTCGCTTGCATCTATAACTGTTTTCCTTCATTTTGTTAACTAATTAGCTGGCTAAATTCTGGCTTGCGTGTTCAAGGCAACAATAAATCAATGCTTTAAAGTCTTGAAGTAGTTTTAAGATTCCTCCTATTCAACAACTTCTAGGTCAGTTGATACCCTCTAGAGTTGAGACAGTAGGCCTTGGTGGAACCATCAAAATCACATTTTCTTGTAGTGGCTGCCAGTTGAGAAGTGTCCCTTTTCAAGGGTCATCTATGGTTGAAGCATCAAGGAGAACTGTTGTTGGGCTGGCCCTTGCTGTGGGTTTTATTGTCTCAGGGCATGGCTTTGCAAAGTTCCATAGAACTCTGAATCAGTGTCTTGGCATCCGAGCCATATCCAAGAATCGATTCTTTGAGGTTGTCAAACCGATGTATCCCCATATTCATGACATCTTGACAGAAATGTGTAATAATGAGGAAAAGAAGAAAATGAAAAGGATTGACAGCTGTGTTTTAGGAAGTTGGCAACGAGCAGTTGTTACCTCTGATGGAGTCTGGCACACCAGAGGCCATTTTAGCAAAAATGTCTCCTTCATAATAAAGAATTACTTGACTGGGGGTTTACCGTGGTTCGGACACAAGTGTATGCGTGGAAATCCAGAGGATGATGATTTGTTTTTGGGGACTGCCAAATCAATGGAAGGCATTCTCGCAGATGAGTGCTACCATTAAGCTAAAAGTGAAGGTTGCGACGTAGTGTTGGTATGGCAAGATGCCGATTCTAGTTCTCAGACGTCTATTGAAAAGATTTTTGGAGCGGAGCCCAGGAGGGTATTCAACTGGGGGGGGGGGGTTCATGTTGCAAGGGCTCACACGAACAATCTGAAAGACTTAGCCAAGCAAAAGGTCTTTTCTGCGGCACAAATTAGTAAATAGAAAGATACATTCCCTGCTGTTGAATCAGCAAAATGTGCATGTAAGCGCCACAGCAAAACCTGTGGCTGTTTGCCTGACGCATTTATCCAGGGTGCACGGTTGAACCACTTCTGCTGTTTGCAACAGTGTAAGAGTCCAGATGACTATGGGAGACGTGTGCGCAGCTTAGGGAGTCATCACTGCAAAGATGAACATGAATGGATGACGGGAAATGTGATTTCCACTCCAGTATTGTTTGTTCCTGTGGTAACTGCAACCAAGATGAGGAAATATCCTGTGAGGGAAAGGCATACTCCACCAAGTCAGTGCTGAAATGTGAGTTTCACCGGCTAGCCTACCAAACAGAATGTGAACTGCGAGCAAACGACGCTGAAACTGTTATTCACCCTGAAATGGGAAGGGGAAAGTCCAATTTGTGCGAGGCATATTTCACGGTCCTGCCTCATTTCAGAGCAAAGGACCAAAGCTTGTGCAGGTAATTACATGTAAACAATAGCTAAGCCCAATGTACATGTAGACATGACTTTTCTGAAAATGGAACTTTCTGTATAGATTATTTTTGATATGTGGTAATTTTGTTGTTTTATGTTCCACAGCAGTTTGGCCTGTCTTGTTCTTGATAATTCACATTTCTTCAAAACTTACTTTCTTCAGATATTGTTATTATCATTATTATTATTATTATTATTATTATTATTATTATGAGTAGTAGTATTAGTAGTAGTAGTAGTAGTATCAAGTGTTATTATTAATATTAGTATATACCACACAAGTGAATAGTGCTTTTCGCACGCTATGATTGGTTAACTCAGAGGTGATTAGCAAGTACCATTCACCAGCCGGTGCGCGAGATTTTACCATTTCCGACCGCTTGTCGGTATATTGTCACACTTAAAAGAATGTTTTGGTCCGCTAATTATTCAACTTGTGTGGTGTATACTAAAACAGTTACTCACCTCAGTGTCGGTGAAAGTGGTGGATATTTACCTTGCCACTTCGCGACTTGGTAAATATCCACCTCTATTCACCTCCACTTTGGTCAATAATAATTGTTAATTATTATTACTAACATGGATAGCACATTATATTCTTGCTGCCATGCAAGAAAAATAGAAAAATGAAATCTGAGGATATCAGGAAATTTACATGTTTGGTCACTACTTATCTTGATTGAAAGCACTATTGGGAGAGTTATTAGGAAAATGAAGAAATCAGGAGCATGAGAAGACTGGCGACTGATTTCCTTATGATGATTTCTCCATAGGTTGCATTACATTACATCAACAAACTGTGGACCTGCCCAGGGAAACATGACATGGTGTTTCAACCATCGTGGACCTGACTACCACTGGATTGTTGATTTATATGACCGCATGAATCTCCCTGTTCTACCTGAAGTTATCCGTGCCTTCCAAAAAGCCACTAAGGAGTGAATGAAGGAGTTGGAGAAGAAGAAGACCGATGAAGCAAAAAAAAGAGGGTGTCTCATAAAATTTGCCCGTTCAGAAGACCAAGAAGAACGAAAAAAAATGGGTCAAGCGACAAGCCATACTTCACACATATGGTGTGGGGGATTAGAATGATGGCAGTGAAGAGGTCAGAACCTTGGTCCAAGAGGCAGAGCACATACTGGGAGGTGAGGAAACAGTGATAGTCAGTGGACGAAAATGTGGGTGTGGTTCAACAACTCACCTGCGTACCTCAAGTCGCCCGTGTCCAGTCAACAAGAACAATGCCAACTAAAAGCATTTTAGAGGATATTCTTATTATCACAGATGTGCTCTTGCTGTGACACATTAGATAAAAGCATTACTACAAAAGTGTGGAGATGGACTGTTTTGTATTGTAACATAGTGCAACCACCTCCTTTACTTTCACACAGGATACCAGAACATAGGTATATCATGTAGTTCATGTTGTGTTCAAGATGTGAGTTTTGCTTTTTAGAGCAGGAATATGCTTCTGTTTAGTTTTTCCATTTGAAAAAGATGCAAATTCAAAGAGAATTGGTTTGTTTGGTTAAAAATGTTACTTTCCCTGCATTTGACAAAAAAAAAACATTGCCTCATGATGAATTTAAAAATGGCATTTTTATTCTGTACTTGTACCCTAACGCATGCATATTCTTCAAAACAATAACAATTTTTACAATAAATATCCTGTTCTGGTGAATTTATTGAAAAAATAATCGTTGTAAATATTCTCCTTATTCTATTTGATATATCCTGTGAATTGTAATAATATGACATGTTGATAGATGATTTCAATAACACATTTTCCCTATACGTTTACACTTGTTGAATTAAAAATATATATAAAATTTTTATACTCTTCTTTTACCTTGAGGCATGCACATTTTTTAGAACAGTAACAATATTTATGTAATATATATATATATATTCTTGTGTAAAGATTTCCAGACTTCAGAAGTGATTCATTATATATATATATATATATATATATATATATATATATATAATATTCAATTGTGGAGTCGGACTAATTCAAACACATTTATTTGCTACTCCGAGTTTCATGCCTCTCACGAAGCAATCATCAGGCAACTGACAACAATAACGGTTACATTTAAAGATATACAAAATTTGAAAATATGGAACAATGCTTACTGGCGTGACATTCCAAGATGTAATTGGTCGACGGAAGCACTAAACGTTAAGCAATCACGTTATTTAACAGGAATTTCTTAGAATGTCTACAGATCGATGTCAGTTCATTTCTATGATTAAGTGTCGACATTTCTGGTTTACATATTATAAAATATTTTTCCCACAGACACAGATTACATTTTTTGTTGATATTTGAATACGATCTGGCTTGCCTTACTTTTCGCCACTTAATTACGTAATTGATTTTTCGATCTTTCAGACTCCATATGTGCTTGCTGAGTTCGGTTACATTTTTGTATCTTTCGTTCCTGAAGGAGCATGTGTGGTTTCTGTAACGTTCTTTGAATGTTGTGTCACACAGTCCGATATAGGTCTCTTTGGATTGCGGGGTGACGACCTCTGCTTGGTAGATAATGTTCCGCACATTACAATTTCCGTTTAGGGGGCAAGATTTCTTGTTCCGGCAATTACACGCGCTATTGATTTCTTCTGATGGATTTAAGGGTTTGCCCATTTGAGCTTTGTTGTGGCTGGAGATTATGGTCTTTACGTTACTCATACAGCTATAGCTCAGTTTAAGAGTGTTCCGGTTAAAAATTTTGTGGAGTGGATTGGATTTAGGAAAGTGCCTATCAACAAGTGAAAGGAAGCATTTGCCGACTTGGGTTTCTACATTTTTACTGTATGGCGGGTTGAACCACGTTATGTTTCTTTGACGGTTTCTTTTTGCTCGTGGTGCATCGGGAGTTGTTTCTTTGTAGGACAGGTTGTAGTTGTAGCCACTTTTGTTAAGAGCGTCTTGGTACGTACTTTTGGCCTTGTCAAAACATTCCTTGTCAGATGATATTTCGGAAAGACGCTTGTTAATCGATTCAGGGATGTTTCTCAGAATAGAAGGTGGGTGGTTAGATTGCTTGTGCACGTACAACGGTATGTTTCCCTCTTTTTTGAATGGGAAGTGCTTTCCGCTTTTTAGGTCGAGGGTGACATCTAAGAAATTGACTCTGGTGAAATTGGCCTCTACTGTAATCTTTAGATCATTGTCACGGAAAATTTTGCACAAGTCTTTCTTAATTCTTTCGATCTCTTGTGGCGTTTTATTGAATGCTGACAGCCCGTCATCGCGATAAAGACCAATGCTTTTTCCATACTTTTGGGTGAGTTGGGATAGGATGTAGCAGCCAACCAGCTCACACGTTTCAGCGCCAT
>JAEMWC010000429.1:497500-500000 GCA_016490735.1 Pachyseris speciosa
TGAATCAACAAAATTTGGGGAATTAATGTTCTGTGCTTTCAGTAACAATTTCCTTTACAAATAAAACATTTTTAGTGGCTGTTTCCTGTTTTTATTCATTTTTCGCCTCCTATTTGGCAGCAGGCCATTTTTCTCTTGCAAGGTCCCCAATGTTAACCTGTAAACCTGGAGAGAAAAAAAAAAACCACTTATGTCACAGTCAAATACAAAGGTCAACTCTTCCCTCCTTGGCCAAACCCCTCTGCAAATACTCCACCTGAAGAACATATGAGGTGATCAGATACCCCTAGCTCAGGACTGTTATTGGCTTTGACCTTCTCAGTGTTCTCAGACTTGTGACAGGCAAGTGGATACATTCACTTCGGATAGAATGTTGCATCACAAATGGCCATCATTCACTTTGGTCAAGGAAGATTTTTCGTTTCAATAGTGAACAAATATCATTCCTTATGTTTAATTATTAAACTTACCCGTGCATAAGTGGAATCTGGGTTTTCCACCAGGTTGCCAGTTATTATTTCCCCCACAACCCTTTTCAAAGAGGGAGGGTAAACGTAAGTGGGCTGGGATCCCACAGCTGCTCCTAGCGTCTTCTTACTTCCAAATTGCATTAGAAAGAGAATCATTGTACGGCTGTTAAAAATTTGTAACTAATCAGTTCAGTTTTCACTGTAACTAGCACTTACAAAATAACCTACTTGATAAGCACTACTTCGGTAAAAATTTCGTCGAGAAGAAAACAGCTTTTACAGTACTAATAAAATAAAAACTTTGAGAAAAAATATCCCGAGAAAATGAAAATTCTACTTAGGAGATTCTTTCCCTCTCACGCAGTAAGGTATGTTGGGACATGGAAGAAGTAATCACTGCCAAATCATGATCAAAGACGATTGCAAAGACAAAACGAGAAAGCTTTGAACAAGAGCGATGCTTAAAACTTCAACTTACCCACAAGAGCGTCCACAAGTATTTGTAAAGCCTATGATGAGCTTGATCTGGCGTTTCACCAGGCTTGAGGGCAAAAGCTCTCAAAAGGCGAATAAGGTCGTCGGGTACTTGGAATCTGGTTTGGCGTATTTGTAAAGCCTATGATGAGCTTGATCTGGCGTTTCACCAGGCTTGAGGGCAGAAGCTCTCAAAAGGCGAATAAGGTCGTCGGGTACTTGGAATCTGGTCTGGCGATTATAAAAAATGAGGAAAAGATCTTTGAAACCTACCCATTGCGAATAAACTCAGCCTCGAAAGCCTGGAAAGCGGCTTCCTTTGTAACATTGCCGATCGACGAGTTGGCCGCCATTTTTTCTCAACGCGAGCTGGAGGGAGAAGCCGCTGACTGGGATTTTGCATTCTCATTGACTTCCCTGGTGACCGACCCAGCCTCTTTCTCGGTCAATGGAGCCAACTTCCGGTAAAATGCCGAACTTTGAAAATTTGTAAAATATTTTCCTTTCCTTATATGAAAGAGAAACAACTTTTTTAATATTTTGGAATATAAGCTATAAACAGGCTAAAAACAATTCAGTTCTGAGACATTAAAATTATCCAGTGCAACTACCTTAATCCATTTACCCGTGCAAAAAAGAGGCCTGCCTGGGCCGGCCCAAAATTAACATTTTTCAAAAATGCTAATGAGTGGCTGACCTCATCACTGAAATGAATGACAGCCTTCATCACTGAAAAACCGGCTTGATATCGGGCCATCCCAGGCTGGCCTGGCCGAGGCCGGCCACTGGCCATTTTATGACCTTCAGCTGTTTGGAGGGCTGCCCCTCCTGGAGCAAGCTCAGTGAACTAGCGACAGTTACTGGCCAAAACCCCTGGGTTAGAAATGAAAATACACATTTAGCCTCAGTCTCAACAATTGTACTTTTTATTGCTAAAGTGCTTCTAGCAACACACTAGATTTGAAACAATCTTAAAGTGCTGAGCAGCAATTCTGGGAACTGACTTAAACCAAATTTCTAAATTAAGCTTTACAAGGACTCTCGAGGTTTTTATTTAGTTGAAAGAAGCCAAAGAATGGTTTAAATTGTGTGAAGTCTAAGGGAACACTCTTTGTATGGTGGAAAAGGTCTACAAATTTCTTATCTTCATTGACTACCATTTTTCGAATAAATTCCAGGCAAACTTTGTTATTAATGTCTGTGATGGTCAAATGATCAGTCAATATAATTTAACTTCATTGACAGAAACTTGTTGCAATTGAAAGATACAGGCGTGCGTTTCTCAAAACTCCGGAAACCATTTCAGGCCCGAAAAGTATTTTTCAAGTTGGTTTTATATCGCTTGGTACTGGCTTTTTGAACAAACTAGCCCAATGTATTTCACAGTTTTCTTACATGCTTTCTTAAATGATCATTACAAATATTAGAATCAGAGTTTCTGGTAATGAACCTAATGCACGTAAAATCCTTTTTCGGACCTGAAACGTTTCCGGGAGTTTCGAGAAACGCGCACCTGGTTCAAAGAAATCAAATGATTTCCTTCGAGTTTGACAGTG
>JAEMWC010000429.1:510000-542500 GCA_016490735.1 Pachyseris speciosa
AAATATCATATAGCAATCTTTTTCGTAGGGTTATATTTAATTGAACGAATAGCTTTAATCATGGTTGTTACTATATTTAGTATATTTTAATTATTATACTTAGGGTTATATTAAATGCACGAATAGATTTAATTACGGTTGTTAGTATATTTTAGGATATTTTAAATTTTTATACTTAGCCCACGCCCCACTGGAAACCAGCTATTGTTTTTTTACATTGTTGAATAGGCTAGCGTAATAAAATACTTATCTTATCTTATCTTATCTCATCTTATCTTATCTTATCTTATCTTATCTGTGATCCAGTCAGTGCATTTCAACATGTAACCTTTCTCTATAGACAGCCTGGGACATTTTGTGGCTTATGAATTATGTCTGTCCGTTTTCTTCGCCTCAACTGATGTATTTTAGTCGTAAAATCCTGGGAAATTGAACTTTTTGGCAGTATAATGCAACCGAGTCCTTAAACTCCTCTGTAATCACACTTTCCCATTGTCTACACACGCCATGTGACGTTCAAGTCGAGTTGTGCATGCGTTATTGACCTCACGGCCTTCCTGGGAATTAGCTTGTTCAAATTCAACATGGCGGACTGAAGGGTTCAAGGGAAGTTCTGGGGAATCTTGGCGATCTCGCAATGAATTAATTGCGAAAACAAGAGGTTCCCTGAAGAAACACACGGTTTACATGAATACTCAGAGGCAAGAGGAAATATTTTTGTGTGGTTTTATCAATTTTAAGTCGTCCAAGTGAAAGAAAAACTACTGCAACAGTCAAATCCAAAAATGAACAAAAATAACTTCATCAAACTTGCGTCTTTGGAAATAAAACGGTGTACAGAGGAACTTTTCAGGGAGTTGCCATTTACAATACAATACAATACAATACAATTTATTAATCAATTCTCCCACCGGGGCTTTTCGGAATCAATTTACATGTAATAATAAAAAGAAATGGTGAAATGTATCTAATTACAATCAGTTAGGCTATAATACTAACAAAATAAAAAAAATTCGTGTCGAGAAATTCGATAGCTACATATTATAAATAACTATAAAACTAAGAAATTATTTCCCTGCACTACGCATCTCTCCCCTCGCACTCCTTTTAAACTGTGCAAGTGAGGACGAATTCCTAGTGGCAACAGAAAGCTTGTTCCAGGATTTTAGAGCCCTGTAATAAAAATTACGTTGTGCTATAGATGTTCTACATAAGGGTAAACTAAGATGTTCCTTGTGCCTAGTGTTATATGCGTGTGTATCGGAACACTTATATAATTTAGAACTTAGGTAGGTTGGTGCTAAACCATTAATGCATTTGTATATCATAATTACATCACGCAAATTCAGGAGCTCTTCAATGGTGAGCCAACCAAGTTCATTCAAGATAGGTGAAATATGATCAAATTTCTTAGTATTAGTCAAAATACGGGCAGCAAAATTTTGTATAAGCTGTAGTTTGTGAACGTTATCCTTTGAGGTCCCAGACCATACAGTAGAACAGTAAAATAATTTACTAAAAACTAGCGAATTCAAAATGGTGTTCAATACCTCTCTAGAAAATAGGTGACGGACTCTATTTACTTGACATAAAGTAGATAAAAGGGAAGAACTAAGTGATGTAACGTAGTCATTAAAGTTCGAGTCTAATATAATTCCAAGGTCTTTAGCAGAAGCCACGGGTTTTAACTCTTGACCAAGAAAAGGCACAGTGACATCTGGGAGCTGGGATAGGAGCTGTCTTACTCCGAACAGCAGCAGCTTGGTCTTATCAGGATTAACTAGTAAGTGGTTTGCACAGCACCACTCCGCCACACGTCTAAGGTCCTCCGCAACTAAACGTAAACATGAATCCACATCATTTGTTGAGAACGAGAGATATATCTTTGTATCATCAGCATAGGATTCAATATTACTTGACTTAATGACATCAGGAAGATCGTTCATATAAAGCCCGAAAAGCATGGGGCCCAAAATTGAGCCCTGCGGTACACCGTGGGTTACTATTAGTGGTTCTGACAGCGATGTTGCGATGCGAGTGCATTGCTGTCTGTTAGTGAGGTAACTTTGAAACCACATACGAGCCTTGTTTGAAGTACCTAGATTGGTAAGTTTGTTAAGCAAGTTCAAGTGACATAAACTGTCAAAAGCTTTACTTAGGTCAATCAATACCATTGCTGTGATCTGTTTCTTATCCATGGCTTTACAATTATGATCCGATACCAAGAGGCTCAATGTTTCTCACTTTGGTGAGAAGTGAAACGATTGTTTTTTATCAAGTAGTTGTTAAATTGACACAAGGCAATTCTCTCAACGACCTTGGAGAGAACAGGTAGTAGGGAGATAGGCCTGTTGTTGTTCGGTACTTCATGATCTCCATCCTTTAAATGAGGGACTGCATCCCCTCGTTTCCAAGCTCGAGGAAAATAGAGTTAGCAGGATAAGGCAACAAACAGTGTTTGTTTCTTCTTTGCTAGTGGAAGCAGTGGATCAATTATTTGCTCAAAGCGCTACGAACATTTAGTGAGTGTTGTGTCTTATGTGAGTTGAATAAAAAGGTTACAGTACAAATATAATTATACTCTAATATCTACAAAACCAGTTTATTTCTTTTCCCTAGAGTATTTCAAACGACCGTGGAACAGGCTTCTCGCTTGAACACTGTTTACACGGATACGGTTTCATTTGTAAGCGCATCGGTTTTCATGCAGTTACACCTTTTGTTTACACGGCGCCAGTTGAGTTCGTTGTGAGAGCCAGGTCATTTTGAAAACGCTTTCAAAAGTGGAGCGTTTTCAAAATGATACGGTTTCATTGGTCGTGTAAACGGCGAAACTACATCGATTTAAAAATGGTTACTAAGTTTGGTGCAAAATTGGCTGGTTCGCGAATAAATATGATGAACCTCGCACAGAGTGCAATGCTTTTTGCACAATCACAATTTAAGTTCGCTTTTTCAGTTTCATATACTTTACTCTCTATAAACCGAGAGGCATGTTGTAATAACAGGCAGAGATGTCTTGAAATTTTGACTTTTTCGTCAATACGCTCCAGAGTAATGAAGATAAAACCAAAACAACGATTCTGGATTCGGCCTGGGAGAACTTGTGTTTGATGGGACAACTTTTTGGATGGTGTTATGCTTCCAGAAGAATGCCTGAGAACAAGATCGCCGTGACGTAAACGGTTGGATGGGTTCCGTGTAAACACTTCTAAACTGTGTTGTTTTTGATGCGGTTTCGAGGTCATGAAACCGTGTCTATTGGAAACCGCATCAATGTAAACGATGCCTTAGTTAAAAATCCAGCATATACTGACTTAAGCTGTTTAAGGCCAGCTGAGGAGGCCAGTAAAAGCTTTCTTAACAAGTAGTATCAGCTGCCGAAGTAAAGGCAGGGCAAGCCAAGTAAAGGCAAGGCCGGCTTAGGCCAGCAGAATTCTCCATAGACCCAAGTTTGACTGGCCAGGGCCAACCAAGGCCTAACTGGGCCAGGCTGGGCCAAGCATTGTTTCATCCAGCTACTTGACCAGGGTGGCCAGGGCAGACCAGGGCCAGACCTGGCCAGCCAGGACATATTTTTTTCATAGGAAGATGGGAATCTCATCAAATTGAAGCCCGGGCATTCTTTTGATTTTTTATTTCCAACCTGTTTACAAAACCATAGCATACTTGTATCATTATGGTTGTTTAGACACAAGGTTTAACCGGTGAATTGAATTAGGATCAGTGGGTCAAATGACTGGGAGGAATGCGATGTCAAAATCTTAAAAAACCATGAACAACCCTTTCACAATCACATCCATCTGTGAAACGTGTCTTACCAGGGTTCTTCTGGAAATTCATTGACTACAACTCAAACAATAAATAGGTCAGTTGTTTTGAATTAGTTATGATTTTATTACTTTATAATTTTATTAATTATCTTGAAGTTATATTTCAACACTTCATCTTTGTAATAAATTTCATATTTAATGCCCAAGGCTTTTACTTTGTAGAGTTCATTTGAAAGCATTTAAAATGCAGGGGGGTTATATTGTTGTGGCTCAATTTTATGCTTGGTTTGATTTTTTCCTTTTGTTATGTCTACTGCACGAGCAGGTAGACACTTTGCTATTAATACCAAAAGCTGTTAGCGTTAACTTCGGCAAATAATAGTAGCCAATCAAACCTGAAGATTAATTCAGCTCCTCTCCGCATTTTGCAATCCCATTGCAAACTGTTTATTTATATGTAATTCCAGACCAAACGAGGGACATGTGGATGACGATGGATCAACTGCAGAAAACGCTGGCTTTAATCAGTTTGTGTGTTTTTCGCTTCTCAAGACTTCTCAGAAATCGACAAGTTGTTATGTAAATTCCAACACAGATTTTTCGATTTTAACCCTGCGTTAAGCCTCCTCTCTTCTTATTGTTTCCACCGTTTTGATCAACACAAACAATGGCATGCGTAAACTTGTGTGTCAGTTATCCTGTTACGCTACAGAATTCTCATCTGAAAGTTTTCATATTTTCAAAACCGATTTCACCTCTAGCAACAATTTGCCAGACATGCTTCGTAATCTTTGTATTTGCTCTGATGAAAAGAAAACTATTGGGCTACCTGCGAAAGAATGGTATTTTGCATGCCTGTGAATGTTAAGCTTACGTAAAACAGCTGAATGAATGCAGTGAAAATCTTGCGCACATGAGATTGTTCGATTTTCCTTTCTGGAGACAGATTAATAGTCTGTATCTTATCGAAAAGTCCCTTTTTTGACCAGTTTTTGCATTTTCCGTTGAATCCTTACAAGAATCCTTACAAGTGCAATACTTGATGGTATGCAAAGGGCAAACGTGGTCGAGAAGATTTAAAGCCGAACCTATTTGTGTGATCATGCAACGAAGTGTTTTATAAGGGCTGGAATCGGATATTGTCGTAGCACAGACTACTCACGATTCTGGGAGCATTACATTTCATCATGAAAACTTCGATGTTCAATCTTCATATCATGGTCTCCACCTTCGTTGACAACATATAGTTCGCAAATATAGTCTGTGGGCCTTTATTGATCTAAAACAACTCATCTTTCCTGACGCGTCATTCTGTGTGTCACATCACTCCACCACTCCTCTCGTAAGTCCTTCGCTGTACTCCTGTGAACAAGCCCCAAGCCTCCTTGCTCGCAGGCTACATTCGCTGTCAGCCGTTATAGATTTTACAAACACGTCAGTTGGTATAGATTCGGCAAAATTCCTGTTGATTAGGTTTTACATCTTTGCCAGTGGCTGCAGTATTGATTTTCAGGGTCTTGCTCAGTTAAGGCAGACACACGCATTGTTTGTGTTGGTGTGAGATTTGCTCAGTGGAGTGGAAAATTCAGTAGTGGGACCCTTTACTTTTCGACGACTGTTCAGGGCTCGAAAATTTCTCTGAAGTCTTACTAGCCATGGGCTAGCTGGTATTGCAACTTTACTGGCCCAGAGCCTGAGAGCTCTAGCCAACTGCACATTTATTTTGTGGGCCACCCTAATATGTTAAAGTACACATAAAAAAATGTTTTTAGCTTACAAATATCAATAATGTATTTAATACAGTTATGACTTACAAGTAGTGCCCACTGAATTCTCCTCGTGAATTTTCTGTTGAAACAATACAACAGTATACTTACAAAAATCAACTTTCAATCACCCTTTTTGACTCACCATTTTTCATCCACGCCCATTAAATATTTTTGTTTTCCACTGTGGAAGAAACAAACGTTTTTGCTCCTTATGATACTTCTTGGTTTTAGTCTGAATTTTATCAGCTGGCCCACTGGCACTCTGTTTACACAGATCTTCAGTACCACCATCTCCTTTCTTTCCCTGTTTTGTAAAGGCAAAGCTCCACTGAAAGAAACAAAGCAAAATGTATTCACAACAGCGAACTTCGTGCATGTTCAAGTCGGCGAAATGCTTCCCAGATTTCTGCCGTCCATAAAGAACGCCTGGGAATATATTATTTTTAAATCACATACTCGCCGTCTTTTAAACATGCTTTGTGACATAGGCTGTAATAGCTAGTCCTGAGCTCGACTTTACATGTAATTAATTGCATGAGAAATATCTTTCTAAACATTTCAATGGAGATACTGCTTTTTTCAATTGTCCGGCGAACTGGACTTTTGTAGTGCTAGCCCACTGGGCTACCAAAGAACTTTTTTCACTAGCCAAACAAAAACTTTTGCTAGCCCCGGGAGTCGGGCTAGCGGATATTTTGAGCCCTGCTTTTACTCAACCTTGCTAGCTGTTTGTATGATTGTTCCGTTTATCATTGTCTTACAAACTGGTAGCTGAAGACAATAAATATATTATCTGACAGTTCAGTAACAAGTGAACAGCAACAACGACAATAGTAATTACATGTATGTATATGTTCTGACTACTAATTTTTAAGAGTTATGAGTAATACTGGTAATTTGATATTTTGCACATTTCTACCTTTTACTTTAATTAAATCCAATCATTTTTTCGGAATACAGTATCTTAAAATTCATTGAAAGTTGATATTTTAGATTTATGTGGTTCCTAAGAGGATGATCTTTAGCAGGTCATTGATGTTAATTAATGGCTCCAGGGAACTTTCCTAAATTCTGGTCCATTCAATTTCTAATATGTTACAGCACACCAACAATAATATTGTTGATAAAATCTTGTCCTCATTCCCCACATTCCCGTGACTTCAGTCTCAAGGTCATTTTCATATTAGCTTTGAGAGCTTTTCGTTGACCTTTGTTGATGTGTCTCTGTTGGATGGTACCGACCATACTTGAACTGGACCGAACTAAGCCACCTTAATCTTTTCTGTGTACTTCTGTGTAATAATCTTATTTATTTATCTTCTTGACCCCCTCATATAGTTCCTTCAGAAGCTCCAAGTGGCTTAACACCAGTCGCAACTACATCTACCAGTATTGTCATGACTTGGGACCAACCACCAGTAGAATCTCGCAATGGAATTGTCAAAGGATTTACATTGTTCTTTAAACGGAAAGGATCTAACGACATGCCAAACACCTTGCACGTTAAAAAAACTATTATAACTGTCACTAGGCTGAGTGTGTCTACAGAATATGAATTTCAGGTCCTTGCATTTACCTCTGTTGGTGATGGAGCAAAGAGTTCTGTGGTGGTAGCTAAGACAAAAGAAGATGGTAAGAAACATTGCTAATTACTTTGAAAATATGGCTGAGGACTGCAATCGACCTAAAGCGTTTTCACCAGCTGCTTAAGCAGTCTAATCTGAGTGAATATGTATGAATGATTGGGTACCATGGGTAGTGTTAACAAATTGTCCTCTCAGTTTTAAACGTCTTCCTTTAAGTGGAAAGATCTTTGCAAAGACCTTTTGCCTTGAGTCGACTCAGGTTACCATGTATCATGTTTACTAGGGTTACCATTGTTGAGTAGGTGTTTAAACTGAGACAAGGGTAGAGTGAACTTGCCGAACTTCAAGTCAATAGGCCTTTTTTATTTTGCATGTATGCAAATTAGGCTTACTAACCTCACTTATTAAATTTTGCAAATGCTAATGAGGCTGTTATTATAGGCTAATAACCATAGAAATAAAAGAATAATTTGTCTGGAGCCATTATAAAAAAGGGTCTATATTTATAATAACACCTTTTGCCATTCATTTAAAGAAAATATTGATTCATTTGTGTCAAAATTTGTTTCATTTATGGTCAATATACTCTCATTAACACCAATATGACCTTCATTTCCACTAAAGGAATGCTCAAGAATAATATTTGCATATGTATTAACATTCAGAATCATGAAAAGATAAACAATACCTTCGTTTGACATTCATCGGCTGTAAATGTATTTCCATTTTTGTCTAAAGAAAATTCGTTGTCATGAAATGACAATCAATTGCATTATTGAACAATCTTTTTTCGGCAAAAGACTTTCAATAACACAATTTACATGAGAACTTACAATCAATTGCATTATTATACAAGCATTTCCATGAAGTTAAGAATCTTCAGTGTGGGGGAGACAAACATTGCAGCCAGAATAACATTTTGAAGAAGAATTATCAAATTCGCTGAACAATTTATGCCTCTTATTCCCTCACTAGTGAGGCATCGTGGCAAATATGTTTGCATGAAATGATATTATTGTCAGCATTTACCTGCCGTAATGGTACCAATATTTCGCTGTAGGGCTTGCAGCAATAGCTGAGTGTGACAATTACCCAGAGCAATTCCCTGGCATCTTGCTTCTTCTATGTTATTCATCTCCTCCTGTATCTCAGGACAGCTGATGTCTGCTTTGATTGCCGCTTTCAAGGAACTTATTGCTTGTTCTACAATGTTCAAGAATGGACTGTAGGGTGTTAACTTTTTTAGCTCTGTGTTGGGACCGGGAATAGCGGGGTTATGGTGGGCTGGTGCTCCGTCATAAATTAAGATACATGTTCGTCAGGATCAAGGTTTAGTCTTGTTTGTGCCGAGAAGACATCAAATCTTTGCGTACACATCCCACTAATAACTGCAGAGTAGCAAACCAAACCATTGGTGGGTGAAAAGGCCATTGTGACAGTAACATTTTGCCACAAGTTCGAATGTGGTTAGAGGAATGTAGTTTGAAGTCCAGCAGAGCGCAGTGCTGTCGGAACAGCAACAAGGAGATTTATTCCACAAGAACGTGGAGATTACTGCTTAAGACCCTTTTACACACTCACAGCTCTTCCAGGCTTGAGAGTTAAAACACGACCTCGGTCAGACAACTCACAGCTTTTCCCGGCTTGAGAATTAAAACGCGACCTCTGTCACACTTAAATAAACACGGCCTCTGCCAAATATAAACGCGACCTCCGTCACACTTGAATAAACACGGCCTCACCGCTTGCAAATACTACTCGATCAATCGATCAATCTAAATCTCTAGCTCGGTGGCTAATATACCTTTTACATAAAATTCTAGAACCTTCTTAAATAGGTTAAAATTAGTAGCATTACAACATTGACGAAAACTGCTGATTCATGCTGATGCGATGTGAAGATATGCCTAATTAATATTTTAGAATATTCTAGACACGCAAGAATGTTCCAGTCAGTCACGCAACGCCTAAAAGCAATTTTTATACAAAACATAACCCCCTTTCAAGAAGAAATTTCTTAAATTTCTCATAACAATAAAAATTGTCTAACTGAGGGATTGTCCAGTGTATAAGAACTCATACTCCAATCCGACTTAGGTAATCCGCACCAACATTCTATGAGCCCTTAATTGCTTCAACTCGGAAGTTATAACTTTGTAAAGATATGGCCCAACGCATAAGACGTCCATTTGTAAACTTTGCACTGTTCATGT
The DNA here is from genome assembly GCA_016490735.1 of Pachyseris speciosa. Classification (NCBI taxonomy): domain Eukaryota; kingdom Metazoa; phylum Cnidaria; class Anthozoa; order Scleractinia; family Pachyseridae; genus Pachyseris; species Pachyseris speciosa. The sequence continues at coordinate 519,342 of JAEMWC010000429.1, forward strand.
ACTTTAACGGTTCATGATCTGTCTGTAGAACGAAGGAGACTCCATACAAGTACAAATGAAATCTTTTGATTCCCCAGACCACTGCCAAGCATTCCTTCTCAATTGTAAAGTAGTTCTGCACTTGACAATTGTTTGCTTGCATAACAAACGGGGAACAGCTTTTCGTCATGTTTCTGCAACAAAACTGCACCAATTCCATCCTTCGACGCATCTGTGCATAAGAAATAGGTCTTCTCTGGGTCTGGGAGACGAAGAATTGGTTCACCGTTCAAATGAGACTTAATGGTCTGAAAGGCTCTCTCTTGGGCGTCACCCCACTCAACTTTAGTCAGTTGACCTTTACGCGTCAGATCAGATAGAGGTGCGGCAATAGCAGCAAAATTGGGTATGAAATCTCAGTTGTATCCCGCTAAACCCATAAACGAACGGACTTGCTTCTTGGTACTTGGTCTTGGCGCGTTCTTAATCTTCTCGACGTCGTGTAGACCAAGCAGTCCTTCCTCTAGGCGATGACCTAAGAAATCAACACCACCGACTCCAAAAATACACTTGGTGGGTCTTATGGTCATCCCGGCTTTTAATAAGCGCGCAAACAGCTCATGAAGTGCCTTGATATGTTCTTCCCAGGTGTGGGTATGGACCAATATATCATCTCAATCGAAGTCCGCATTATCCAGATCTTCTATCAGTTTATTCATAGCCCGCTTTAGGGTTGCTGCTGAATCGATCATTTCAAAAGGCATCTTTAGGAACTCGTACGATCCATCAGGTGTCACAAATGCCATCTTCGGTATATCCTCTTCAGGGATTGTAATCTGCCAGTACGCTTTACTGAGATCAATCTTTGTAAAGAACTTATCACCACTTAGCTTCTGGAACAGGTGTTGAGTGGTCGGCATAGGTTCAGGATCAATCACAGTCAACTTGTTCAATTTTCTATAGTCGACACAGACCCGATTGGTGTTGTCTTTCTCCTTCACCACCACAACAGGAGATGCATAGGGCGAACTGGACTCTCTAGTAACTCCCATCTAGGTCATATCAGCAATATCCTTCTTCAGTGACTCTCTCATGCTGTAAGGTACTGGATATGGTATTGAGCGAACTGGCTCATCTGAAGTAAGTTTGATGTGATGCTGAGCGAGGTCTGTGGTACCAGGTACTTCAGTAAACAAACTTGAAAACTGCTCAGCTAGGTCCATGAACTCGGAGCGCTGATCGTCTGAAAGGTTTGATCCAGTTGTAACATCCCGAACAGACTCCTTAGCAGCATATCCTCCTATCTCTAAGAAATCGGTGTTATCTTCTTCTGCTTCCTCTTCTTCAATTTCGCATTGCGCATCCTCCTTCATAAGAGTATTTCCTTCTATCAGAGCCACTGCTCCTTCTGACGTAACCTCTTCTCTTTCAAAATATTTCTTGAGTAAGTTCGCGTCTTAAAATTTCTCTTTTCCTTTCACTCTAACTTTGTAGTCGTTATGGCCAACTACTGAGCTCACTTCAAAAGGACCCTTCCACTGCATGAGCAACTTGTTATGATCAGTTGGTCGCAAAACAAGGACTTTTTTTCCTGGCTCAAATTTTCTGACTCTGGTCTTGCGATCAGAGTAGTGCTTTCCTTTCTCTTGAGCCTTCTGCAGCTGACTATGAGCAAGTTTAAGGGTTTCCTCAAGCTTCTCACGCATCTCAAAAACGTACTGGTAGCTGTTCTTCACTTCCGGTTCCTCTACTTCTTTTGTCCAAAGTTCCTTGAGAATAGTCATTGGACCTCTAACAGATCTTCCATACAACAGCTCAAACAGCGAAAACCCAGTGGACTCTCGGGGAACCTCGCGATAAGCAAACAACAGGGGGTTGATGTAGCGATGTCACTGTCTTGGTTGTTCGCTACACAGTCTCTTCAACATAAGTTGCATAGTTCCGTTAAACTTGTCTGTTAAGCCATTACACATGGGGTGGTAGGGGGTGGTTGTAATCTGCTTGATGCTAAGCAGTCGTGTCACTTCCCTCATGCAATCGGAGACAAACTGTGTGCCAAGATCACTTAGTATTTCTCCAGGTACTCCCAAATGACTAAAGATGTTTACTAATGCCTCCGCAACAGTTTCCGCATTCATATTCTTCAAAGGTACAGCTTCAGGGTAGCGAGTAGCAAAATGTACCTGTGTCCTTCTTCACATGGAGGACTGATGGGTCCAACCAGGTCAGTGGCTACTCTTTTAAATGGCTTATCAATTAAAGGCATCTTCTGTAGTGGCACCTTCGGAACAGATCCCTTGTTCACGGCTTTCTGGCAAACATCACAGGACTTGCAAAAGCGTGTTACATCACCTTGAATTCCAGGCCAATAAAAAGCGCTCTGAATCTTGTCAGTCGTCTTCTTGATACCCAAATGACCTCCCATTAAAGAACCATGGGCCAGTTCCATTATTCGGGGTCTCAATTGCACAGGAACCATAACTTGCTTCACAGGCTTACCACCATTCACGTAGGGATGTTTATAGATGCGGTACAATACCCCACACCTTGCTTCAAAAGAAATCTCCACCTGACCCTTCACTAGTACATCATTTCGGTCCCAATACTTGTGCAAACTCTCATCTTCACACTGCATCTTTTTAAGCTTCTCTTCATCTTCGATAGGACTCTCTCGGCTACCCGGTACTTTTAAAGGATTTACTCCACCTTCTCTTATTGGCTTGGCTCCTCGTAGTCACAGCGCATACTTCCTGCCAAGTTGAGTCCGGGTCTTCAGCAGGTCTTGCTCCAGGAACATTACCGATTATTAGATCATAAATGGCATCAGGGAGACATTGTGCCTCCACTTGACCCTTGAGGTAAGGTGTGTCAACAGAAATTCTTGCAATGGGTACCTTTCTTGCTTTTTTGTGGATTAGCAACATGACGTTCAAATAACCAGTAAACTGATCCTCGGACACAAGATCCTTCTTGACTACTATTCCACTGCAGCCAGGATCTCTCAGGACATCGATAGTCCTATTTCCAATTCTACCCTTCACAAAAGGCATTTTGCTTGTAACTCTGGTCAAAAGTTCAACAAAGGTACTGCTCAACAGCGGAATCTTCTTACCACATGCCAGCAACACCTGATCATCTTTAATACAGGACTTGACCTCTTTTTTTGTAGGTGTAAGTTCAGGTGGCTTAACTAAACAACTGGCACTCACTTGATTGCGTTGCACAGGAACACCATCCTTATTCTGACCTTCAGACTTTCGTCTAGCTGATCGACAATATCTGGATTCATGCCCTTACCTACCGCACACATAACACTTCTTGATCTGAGACAGGCAGCTGACAGCCTTGTGTCCACGAGTGTTACATTTGAAGCACACCACTGTTGCTGAATCATCCTGTTGATTCTTTATGTCATCCTTCTGAGTCGGTACTATAGGCTTTTTACTTGCGGGGCTAAACAAATGCTTTCCATGGGCTTCCAAGTACTGGTCAGTGATCTTTGCAATCTCAGCTAGAGTTTCGGGTGCCCTCTGTCGCAGGTGAATGGCCAAATCTTTAGGACAGAAATCAATAAACTGTTCTTTCACAATTAAGTCCTTTAGGCCCTCGAAGTTTTGCTCAGTCTTTGAAAGCTCTAGCCACCGTAGCAGGTATCTGTCCAGTCGCACAATAAACTGATCAGGACTTTCATCAACTTCCGATTTAGATGCTCTGAATTTACGACGTAGCCGTCTTCTGTGAGATCATATCTCTTCATTAACGCAATCTTGACTCTCTCATAATCGCTAGCTGCTTCCTCTGATAAACTTGAATACACTTCGAGTGCTCGCCCAGACAACAGAGCACTGAGCTTCGATGCCCAGCCAGTCTTATGCCACTTGGCTGTAGCTGCAAATCTCTCAAACCTTTGCAAGTATGCATCCAAATTATCTTTACCATCGCCAAATGCTGGAAGTTTCGGTGCTTTAGCTCTGTCATCTCTTTCTGCAGGACGACTATCCGCATTCATTGCTGCTAACCTAGCAAGTTCTAACTCTTGCTCTCTCCTCGCGGCTTCTACGCCCTCCTTTTGTCTCAACAGCTCTGCTTCCTGTTGAAATCTCCTAATTTCTCTTTCCTGGTGTCTTGCCTCTCTCTCTTCATCTTGACGTCTCCGTCTTTCCTCTCTATCTTCCTCTTGTCTGCGTCTCTCCTCTTTCTCTTCCTCCTCACGCTTACGTTTTTCTTCTTTCTCTTCCTCTGCAAGCCTCTCGTCTTTTTTAAGCCTTTGTTGTTCTTGCACAAATTCAAGCAGCTCCTTACCTTCGAGGCCAAACTCTTTACCAAGTTGAATAAATCTCTCCATTTTACAGCATCAAAATTCACGGCTCTTTCACTCGCTAACACTTTTTCCACGCCGCTACTTCTTTCCAAGTGCGATACATTCCTGGTTACAGCAGACAGCAAAACAGTTCGTGAATTCCTCTCTCCAGCGACAGGCCCCCAATGTTACGAGTTCAAATATGGTTAGAGGAATGTAGTTTGAAGTCCAGCAGAAGACAGTGATGTCGGAACAGCAACAAGGAGATTTATTCCACAAGAACGTGGAGATTACTGCTTAAGACCCTTTTATACACTCACAGCTCTTCCAGGCTTGAGAGTTAAAACACGACCTCTGTCAAACAACTCACAGCTCTTCCCGGCTTGAGAGTTAAAACGCGACCTCTGTCACACTTAAATAAACACGGCCTCTGCCAAATATAAACGCGACCTCCGTCACACTTGAATAAACACGGCCTCACCGCTTGCAAATACTACTCGCTCAATCGATCAATCTAAATCTCTAGCTGGCAAATATACCTTTTACATAAATTCTAGTACCTTCTTAAATAGGCTAAAGTTAGTAGCATTACAACATTGACGAAAACTGCTGATTCATGCTGACGTGATGTAAAGATATGCCTAATTAATATTCGAGAATATTCTAGACACGCAACAATGTTCCAGTCAGTCACGCAATGCCTAAAAGCTGACGCTGACCACCGACCTGTATATAGCCCTATTCCCCTCTTCTTGCTCTTCCGTGACTTTTTGCAGTCCAAATAATTATTGTAACCACATTCGTCTATGAAAACACTGAGGTTCACCATTGCATGGCTCATGAACCAGTTGGCATAGTCCAGTCATTTCTGAATCACATCAGGGCAGTTTCTTTCCACAGGAACAGATCTGGCCAGTTTTACACGAAACAACAATTTCCCTCCAGGGTTCTTGCCACAGTGCGGTCGCAGATGCTAGGTTTTCAAAGAAGGCGTTGTCTCAACTCTTGATTAAGCTGTGTTAGCGTCGGTAAGCAATTTTCACTCAAAATTTCATTGAGGCAGTCTCTCATCTCATTATCTACCCTAACATGTGTGGGCCTTGTGGTCTTTCCACAATTTTGCCTTCCCTTACATATCTCGACACAATACTTCTGGCTGTGGATCTGTTGATTCCAAGTGTATCTGCAACTATTAAGTACATGTACACTGACATCTTCAAAGGCCTCAACTATCCTTTCACGGAGTTCAAATGGAATTCTATTTCTTCGTGGCATTTCTGGGGAAATCTAACTGTCACTATGTCACATGTATACTGTGGTGCACCTTCTGAGTTGTACTCAAAAGGTTCATAAGAGGCCAAATTTATATCTGCAAGGGGATGATTGTGAAAATGCAATTTTAAAAAAGTACATACGGTCGCTTGTTCTATAAACAAATATTCGTGGAAAGTCTTGCAAGATATCTCTGTTCAAAAGAATTACACTAATTAGCTTTTGTTTTTTCTTAATGTTATAAGTGAAAACACAGTAATGTTTGCCTCACCACACTAAAGATTGCTAAGTTCATGGAAATGGTGGCATAGCTGTAATGCAATTGATTGTGTGCTCTCATGCAAATGGTGTTATTGAAAATCTTTTGTTGAAAAAGTATTGTCCAAAAATGCAAGACCTCTAAAACAAAGACCCTAGGACCCTAAGACCCCAAAAACTCTAAAACGAAGACCCCCTAATTTTCTAAGCATTTTTTTACCTTTAGTGAAGTTTTGCTCCTTCTTTATCCGGCCAATTTTGTTCATGTTGGTGTGGATGTTTTATCCGCCATGCATGCCACTCAAAGAACAGCACCGCTAAGCATCTCGTGCTTGAAGCTGGACCCGCCGGCCACAATATGTACAAAACATTTCAAGATCAGTGTTTTACACTTTTAAGTTTTAAAATTGTCGTCTTTCATTCAGATTTTGCTTGTATTAAGGCCATTATTCTACCTTTCCGAGGCCTTTTCTGTCGATCAGTCCCAAGAGAATTTTCCCACGATAATGCCTACGCTCAGAAATCATTACTGGGCAAACTATTACAAGCAAATGAATCTCTACTAAGATGTCGGAATTAAATCAAATGAAATCATGTTCGATTCACTCACCAATCTATTGCTGGTCCGATGAAATGTACGATTCATAGACAGAACAGGGAAACAGAGGAAAGATCCAAAAATCAACGAACAATCACTTGCCAAACTGTGCCGGGAAAACTCTGCCAAGCGCGCTCTCTCTCTCTTCCTCCCCATGATTGACAGAAGGAAGAAAATCGGTCGGTAACTTCCGGCCAAGTATGGGAGCCTGGTTACTCAGCTAGAGATGGTGGATGAAACATCAACACCAATATATATGAACAAAATTGGCCAGATAAAGAAGTAGCAAAACTTCACTAAAGGTAAAAAATGCTCAGAAAATTAGGGGGTCTTCATTTTAGAGTTTTTGGGGTCTTAGGGTCTTAGGGTCTTCGTTTTAGAGGTCTTCATTTTAGAGACACCTAAGGTATTGTTTATCTTTTGGTGATTTTGAATGTTAATACATGAGCAGATGTTATTCTTGAATGTTCCTTTCGCTCAAATGAAGGTCATATTGCTGTTAATGAGAGTATATTGACCATAATGAAACAAATTTTGACACAATTGAATGGATATTTTCTGTAAATGAACAGCAAAAGGTGTATTAGGTCGAATATAGAACTCTTTTTGCAACTTGACATTAACATGAGCAACAAATAAAAACATAAGCATGCCAAAACACACCAAATACCTTCTTTACCTATTAACTATTTTAGTTTTATAAGCTTTGCTGATGTATCGTTTGAAACAGTTTTGTTCAAGATAGTCTTTCCTGTTGGTGGTTCATCTTTGGTTGCCCTCCTGCTTGTTATTGGCTTTGTGTATTACAAAAAGAGACAACGACGTGCAAGAAGGTTAGCACATTTATTTGGTATGACATAAGTAAGGTGCTATAGTTGAAGCGTATCAAACTAATAGTTTCCCCGCTAGTACATAGTTATATTTAAAGAATTGGACTAAACAAGAAATGTTAACAGATAACGTATAAATTCAGATGACTTTAGTGTACGTTTTCATGGCGTTATAAACTTCACAGATCAAATAGTCTATGAAAATGCAATCGGTAAGGATGTGCAGTTTGACTTCCCTGAATTATACTTTATGTATTATGGGTGAGATTGAAAGAATCGTTTGTTTACCTTAATCCTATTAGGAGTGGCAGGGACATCCAATTGTTGGATACCAGCGAAATACCCCCAATCAGAACAGAAATCATTGAGGAACTAGGCCAGGGAGCGTTTGGAAGAGTCAAGAAAGCGAAACTGACAGATGGTCTTCAGTACTTTGCTAATGAGCAAGACTGGGCCCATTCGTATGGAGAGGAGAGGATTGTTGCTGTCAAAGAATTGCATGGTGAGTGTGAAGTACCGTTGAAGGTGGCCTTTGAATCCCAGCTGCTAAAACAAAGTAAAAATGTTGTGATGATGATGAAAAGCCAATGAAATTGCACGATTTTCTTGAGAGCCAATGAAATCGAACCATTCTCTTGAGTTTTCCTGCAGGATACGAAAAACTTAAAAAAAAACATCGCAATTTGTGGCTATGATGAAAAAAACGAAATTCGACCGAAACCTCAACGCGGTCTGCCTTTGGCCATCCCACCTAATTAATTGGATCATCAATTTGTTTTAGCAACCGTTATGAGAGAATCAAACTCGCAGAGGGATGTGTCTTGGAGTGGGGGACTAGTCCCCTCTGGGGTCCCTGAGTTAGGGGACTAAATTAGGTCCCTGGTTATTCATTATATTACCATCAATAATTTAGCTGTATCAGTTCAACAAATTTATGGAAGTACATAGATGACACAACTGTGTCAAAGGTTGTCCTGAAGGGGGCAACAAGCAATGCACAGCTATTGGTAGACCGTGTAGAACAGTGGTAACATAACAGATTTCAACTCACTAGTGATGAATGCAAAGAGCTTCATATTATATGTTAATGGTCAAGCTTTGGAAATTGTGGGAAAGGCAAAATTGCTGGGCATCACAATTGCAAGCGACCTGATGTGGAAAGTGCACGTGTTAGAGATCACAATGACAGCGTCCAAACAGCTGTACTTTTTTACCCAGCTCAAATGTGCAAATATCCTGCAGGCTGACATATTACTGTTCTATACTAGCTGCATCAGGTTAGTTTGTGATTATGCTGTTCCAACTAGTGTATCACTCCTCCCTAGTTTTAGCTTTAAATGATGATAACTTAAAATGAGCTTGGTGACCCCAATTTTTTTATTGTTCCTACAAATCATAACGTACTAGATTTCCCTTCAAAATTTGACCAAACCTAGTTCCAGACAATACACTGCCAGATCCTAATATCTGCAATATTGTAACACTCATTTTACTGTTTTATACTAGCTGCATCAGGTCAGTTTGTGATTATGCTGCTCCAGTGTATCACTCCTTGCTTACAGGACTAGATATTAAAGTGACGATTTAGAACGGGTCCAAAAGAGAGTGCTTTCCAATTCATTTGCCCGAGAATGGGTTATGTAAATGCCTTGTTATCAGTCGGTATAGAGTTATTAGAAGTCCATCATCAAAATCTGTCTCAGTCACTTTTCGATGCAATTTTAGAGGATAAAAGTTACTGCCTACAAACGTTATAGTCGTTATAGAGCCCGAAATATGTGTTTAGGCACACCCAAATTTTTAACACCAATTTTAAGACCAACAGAGAAAGAAACTGTTTTATTACATCACAGTGCATCCGTTTAAATAAAACGTGAAATCAATGTAATCCTACATAGGTCATACTCAGATAGTTATATAATCTCAGTAATATCATTGAAATTTTGTTAGCGTTATTAATTTTCTCATTATTAGCATACTATTGTTATATCCATATTTATATAATAACGTGAGTAGTTCGTGCGTTGTGATTGGTTCTTAGCTATGATCTATTAGAGGACAGATGCACAGATTACGTCATCACTGCAACTATTTTTCCAGATATGTGAAAATAAACAATTTTTAGCTTGCATTTTCTTACTTTAGTATATAAAACAAATAGATTCCATGTTGCCGTGCGTCTGTTCAGTAATAGATCACTGAAGACGTCAAAATGTAATAAAAACATCAGTGACACACTCGCCTGCGGCTTGTGTGCCACTTCTTTGTTTTTACCACATTTTGACGTCATCTGTGATCTATTACTAAACAGACGCATGGCAACATGGAATCTATTTGTTGATTATATAACAAGGTGAATAGTTCGTGCGTTGTGATTGGTTCTTAGCTATGATTTATCAGAGGAGAGATGCACAGATTACGTCATCACTGCAACTATTTTTCCAGATTTGTGAAAATAAACAAGTTTTAGCTTGCATGTTGTTTCTTTATTATGTAAAACATAGATTTCATGTTGCCGTGCGTCTGTTCGGTAATAGATCACAGAAGACATCAAAATGTGGTAAAAACATCAGTGGCACACTCGCCTGCGGCTCGTGTGCCACTTCTTTGTTTTTACCACATTTTGACGTCATCTGTGATCTATTACTGAACAGACGCACGGCAACATGGAATCTATTTGTTAAATATATTACATATTTTAATAGTTATATATAAATTACGTAATTCAGCCTATGGCTGCAAAGTAAATCAATAATCTATCTATCCATTTTTAACCTGGTGTTATTTATACTGGGCCCCTATGGATACCAGCCTTTAAGCTGAATGGGTTCCCTGTTTGAATAAAGCCTTACTTGACCTTACCTTGCCTTCCCTTGCGTTGTCTTGCCTTCCTTTCTTTTCCTTTCCTTCACTTCTCTTCACTTTACTTCACTTCTCTTCACTTCACTTCACTTCACTTCACTTCGCTTCGCTTCACTTCACTTCACTTCACTTTATTTTACTTTACTTCAAGCAAATGCCAACGAAGAACAGAGAAAAGAGTTTCTGGACGAAATAGAGCTAATGAAGAAAGTGGGAGAGCATCCAAATGTCCTAAGCTTTCTTGGCTGTTGGACCACAACTAAACCACTGCTTCTGATCATTGAGTACATTCCTCATGGAGACTTGCTTCACTGGCTAAGGCGTAAGAGAAGTCAGGTAACAGTATTTGTTCTTACTCAGCAGTGATTGTTGTAGGCCTACTCTGGGACCTAAAGTTGGCATAACTTAGGACAAGTTTGCTTTAAAATGAAGGGAATTTTTGGTGACCCAAGGTGATTTTAAGCCATTTGGTTATTTTAGGCGACTTTAGGAGAAAAAAACGTAGAAGGTGCTGGGAATAAACGAAACAGCTGCAAAGGTATAGTTGATCCTCCGAATATGACTTCAATTGGCATCTTTAAGATGTGTGTAGTAACACAAGTGTGCCAGAGGTCCCACACCTAACCATTTACCTGAAGGGGCATCGGAGGTCCTTTATTAAGCATCTTACCTACTATAAAACTGATTATAGTTACCTAATCAGGAAACCAAGCCTAACAAGGAATAGTCCTAAAGATCACTGAGGCACACAGACCCCATCACTACAACCAGGTGATGTTTTCAGGAAATTGATAGAGAAACTCCAATCCATGGCCTTGAATATCCCCTGAACCTGCCAATATATTAATTAACTTGAACAAAGATTGCTTAGGAAAGGAATGAAAAAATTATTTGAACTAATGTTCTATCAAGTTATTATTACCTACATTTCACCTGTATTGCTTGTTTGCAAGTGACGTCACGGCAGCCATGTTGGAGGTCAGGAACAATGGCCTTTCTCTCCGCTGGCAACTAAATTCTATTTTAATGTAAATTCTTCGAAAACATTTCTATTGTTTTGAGCTCCAGCATGGCCGCCCTGTCACGTGGTTGCAAACCAAGAATTAAGGAAACTATTTTTTTTAACTGATAACAATATTGCAGATTTACGATAATGCATCTTTTAATTCAAAAATTAAAGGCAGGCATTACAAAGCTGAAAGTCAATTAGTTTGCATTTTTTGAATGACAAGTGAGTGACAATGATATATTAGATGATTATACTTTAACAGTTAAGCGGTTCTACGCTGGGAGCTGGCCTTGTTGCCAAAAATGAGGAATGGTATGCAGGAACAAAGGAACAGAACAGAACTGATGATCAGGTACATTGTATGAGTATTAAAAGACAAATAAGAATTGTAATGATCAGTAAGTAGAGTTAAGGACAAGCTTCGATTCCACTATAAAAAAACTGGATATTACGCCGTAGCTTATGCTATTCCTGTGATCCCCATGTTCAAGTGCAACAAGTTACTGTTTCCTCATCTACCATGAACATTTTTCATTTACGTTTTTTTGTAGTTTTGCAATCTCTTAATGTTATTTTATTCATATTCAATTTATTTTTGTATCTGTAAGTCCAGTTTGTTTCTTACTGACATAATTATATCTTGAATTATTTTTAGTAGTTCATCTTCATAATAAACAATCTCTAAAACCTTCAAACTAGAAATAAAAATGTTAATGCTCACCTGTCATCACAATGGCACTGACAATGGCAATAAATGAATATACCGGTAATTAACAAATTCAGGTAATATATTTAGTCCAGGATTTGTGTCACCTTTCAAGTCCGAATGGTATGCATTGTGTCATGCATGTCAACTTAGTTGACATGGTGTTTGTCTTTAATAGAGAGTCAATCAGCAATTGCTGTGGCAAGCTGTGCACAGTGTCGTCACTCTTCAGACTGCTGCATTCCAGCAGTTAGCTAAATAATCAAGTCAAACCTAAAAGATGCTGACAAATTGGCACTTCTTGCTTAAGAATTACTTTTCTATAGTTTACTTTTCAAGATGTTGCAAGAAATCAACAGTGATAATATGTGCTTAAAATAGAAATGTGGTGTTGACTAGAAATTAAATTAATTGTGTTTGTCATGTCCAGTTAAAACAGCTCAGACAAGTAAAGTGAAGAAAATTTTGCTAATCACCAGATCAGTGAACCATTGTGCTGTCATGCTTCATGTTCTGATTTGTTAATTTACTTTCCTTCAGGAAAAGGAAGCAGATCTAGAAGGACAGAATCCAGAGGCGTCTTATGAAAACACCCGCCCCTCCACTTCTGAACAAGAACAAGAGGATGTTGATGACAACAATGAACATACCTGTTCAATACCAATGATTGCATTTTCGGCATCAGACCAAGCTGAAGGTGCAGAAGCTCCTACACAGACGAGCGATGATGAATGTGATAAAGATTGCGAATCATTTGAGTCACTTGATGTTCTGAAATTTGCCTGGCAGATTGCAAAAGGCATGGTACGTAAATCACAAAATAATATATGTAACATATAGGATTTTTCTGGAGGCTTTAGCCTGTAACAAAAGTATATTATCCAATCTAATTCCAAAGCCATCTACTATATAGGGCCTATATTTAACAGAGTTGCAAGCCAGATAGCATTTTCCAAAATAATAAGCATTGTTTTTAATAGTCTACTGGTAAGATTTCAGTGTGTCAGCACACACTAATCTGTGTTTCACAAAATAGCTCTTATAAAATCAGCTGTTTAGGGACATCAATGTGGGGCATGTGTAGCCCTTCATAACTGAGCCATTGCTGGAGTTGCTATGATACCACTCACTGGTAACAACATGACACGCTGCCTTGAAGAGACAAATTTCCTAATTATTCTCTTTCAGTGAAGCACTCCAATGGCTATCATGCTGTCATAAACCATTTGTTTTTTTTTATGAAGAGATGCAACAGACAATTAAGCATTGACTTGTTCAGGGCTCAAAGTTTGCGACCAGCTGGTCGCACATGCGAGTAGATTTTTTATTGTGCGCCTAAGAAAACATACGTGACCGCACTTGCGCTCCTAAAACGCACGAGTTAAGTGCGACTGAGCTCATTGCTACTTACCTGACCATTCTCATGTACTCTGACTGGTTAGACACATAAAGGAAACTTGAAATAATGAATTCAACTAAACACGTAGGTATAACACAATCAGGCTCCAAACAATAAAGCTACATCATTTTTCTTCCACCAGTGTGTGTTTTATTCAGTGTCCTCTGAACGGCATTTCCATTTGAAATCCCAGACTCTTTTCAGTTTTGTAAAGACACGCTGACACGTGCGAGAGAAGTCCACCTTTCAAAGCACGTGCTTCTCGCCAAAAGTCAAGTTTGCCGATGTTAACTTAAAATTAGCTTCTAAAGTAATAGCTGTCTAACCTTCAGCTCTCCGAGTAATTAATCACAAGAAACGCATCCTTGTGAAGAATGCGATCTCGAAGAGCATCGCGCTCTTTCTGGCATGTAGAGATCGCTTTCTCCACAGATTTTACATTCTTTGACACCGGGTGAAGAAACATCGACTTCAGCACCTCATCTAGATTGCAAGGAATCTTCCCAATTCACATCAATTACTGGTGTTGACTGATGTTTGTGTTATGGCTAAACGATGAGATGGTTCCGGACTACTATATGCTTCTGAATATGAATTATGACACCTGTCTCAACCATTCACAAATTTTTACTGAAACGAATAATCCCCGTATCTTTTGTAAGGGAGCCTTTTAGGGCTAATTCTTGTGGTATATCACAGCCAGCAGACCCGGCTTTAATTTAAAGCTAAAGTGCCTTGTACATCAAAATGAAATTAAATGGTTGTGAGCCGTTAACTGACAGTGTATATTATAATTGTTATTCATGTTAATTTCAAAGGAAATGGAATGCGAAATTTTTCTGTCATCTTTAACGTAACACTAAGTGTAATACTTATTGAGATTGCGGAGAAGGTTGATTGTTATTGTTATCTTCAACGTGAAGTAAGAGCCTGAAAGAAGCAAACACAGAATTGACAGAAATGAAAGATAGCATACTGATAAATTATTACTTATAACAAGGTCTGAAGCTTTTTGGTGCCACCAGTATTTTAAGCTATGCTCTTAACAATTTTGGCTGTGCGCCTAAATTTTTGACAGTGCTCCTAGAAATTTACACCTGGTAGCACAAGTGCTTTCAAAGCCAAAAGTAAACCTTGAACCCCGTGGTTGTAGTCAGATATTGACGGATTTAAACATATCTCCACTGGGGGTTGTGGAGCGGTTGTAGTCCAAGTGTCATTAAAATTTGGCACCTCCCTGGGAAATATTTTGAGAATCATTGAGTGTCATGAGTCAACTGATTATAACGCTACCTGTACTTTGGTAAGCTCAAGTTGACAGCTGGGTTTTCTCAGTGAAAGTAACATTTTAGTCTTGTTCTTAAACAACAAAACAATGGTCAGTGTTACTGCGACTGTCGTGTTTTGTTGTCATTTCAGTGCTTTTTTCATAGGCCTTGATTATATTATTGTCTCTTTTTGTGGTCTTCTAAGCAATTTGAAATATCCACATACACAAGATGGCAGACCCAAGATGGCTGTCATTTAGAAGCATAACATAGTACTTTGATCTAGTTAGTGTAAAAACCAGTACTTTTTGGTTATTTTTCAGAGGTTCCTTTCTGAGAAGGGCCTTGTGCACAGGGATCTAGCAGCAAGGAACATTCTCTTGGGACACGGTAAAAAACTCAAGATTGGTGACTTTGGTTTGATGCGACAGTTGTACAGTGAGGTGTATGAAGGCAAGAAGCAGAAGAAACTGCCAATCAAGTGGATGGCTCCTGAGGCGATCTTTGGCGAGATCTTCAGTGTCAAGAGCGATGTGTATGTATTACATCTGATTCATTACTGATCTGTTATTAAGACATTCTTCCCAATTGGTTTTGCACATTTCTATTGCACAATTATGTAATGTGAGTTGTAACGTCTCGCCACATCATATATGGAGCAGAAGTACCATGGAATATAGCCCTGACCTAAGGCCTCATAAATATTGCATGGATTAACAGTTTGGAGTGCATGGTGGTCCCTAATTTTCTATTCTGACATACCAGTTACATTTCTTAACTTATTTCCTCTATTTTCACTCTCTGAATATTTATGTGTACATTTCATTTTGTGCGGGTGTGACTAGAAAACATGTTTTAAGAAGTGTCAAAAACAAATGAGACAATTGTCAGGAGCCTAACACTGGTTTTCAGCACTTTTCAGCTCTTGTACATTTATGGATCATAATTATCAATATTTGTACCTAATGTTACCTTTATAGTATCAAAGTGAAACAAATGCACAATCATTAGTGAGCAAGTTATGAAGGTTTCTTGTGCTAGGTTACCATAGAAACACTATAACCTGTTACAAACACCCTAATTTTATTTTTAAATGATGATAACTTAAAAATGAGCTCGGTACCCCAAGTTTTTATTGTTCCCACAAATCATAATTTGCTGTTTCAGGTAAGAGTTTTCCCTTCAAAATTTGACCAAACTTAGTTCCAGACAATACACTGCCAGATCCTAATATCTGCAATTGGAACTCTTATTTTTGAACTGAGACGGAGGTACAATTTGATGTGGGAAGGTTTGTATAGGAGAAACCCTATACGTAGAATTAGTCTTAATGGTTTTTGCATTTGGTGTTAATGAATTCAAATTCACCCCTTAACAACAAGATTATTAAATTTTCAGTGATTTTGGAGCCCCAGTTGGGGTCCCCATCACCCCCATTATATTCTTGAAATTATAAACGGAAGTTTCATCAAAATTGTCCAATGCCCCCTTTTCCAACATTCGCAGACATTATTTTGTAAGACAGGGACTGTGAGTGACTTAAGTGACCCATGTTTGTGAAATTAAGGTAATTATCTAACTTTATTGTTGTCATAAGACTCTTACACTTTTATTCCCTTCTGTTAATTTCAGATGGTCTTTTGGAGTTGTTATGTGGGAAATTGGAACTCTTGGTAATTTTTTTAGTCTCTACTAAAGCAGTCTATTAAGTGCTTTTTGTTCCCTCTGGTAGTTAGCTGCTCAAACTCTGGATAGTATTTTCCATTTATATCCCAGCAACTCTCCAAGCACAGTCCTTTATTTTGGTGGCAAGATTTTTCCACTTGTTTGTCAGAAGGATTTTTTAAGCCATTTCCCAGTGGTCTGGTTGAGATGTCCAAGAGAAGGCAATTTATTGGCAAGGCATGAATAGTGGCAGATGCTTAACCTTATCGACTGCTATCCAACTCCATTTCATGAATTGTTCCTTATTTAACTATCACTTGTCTGTGCATAATTGTCTTCAATTAAGCTCGTCCTTTGTTAGGTGTTTCTCCTCCTTTTAAGCACAAAAGACTTCTTTTGTTCTAGATTATAAATATTAAGGAATCTCTCGCTTTATGTTCAGTGAATATCACAACATTTGTGTTACCTTCCGGGGAACAAAGCACAAGCCTTTTAAATAAAGTTTTGAGGGGCATATTTTTTAAACAGAATTGAAGAGATGTTCTTACACAATGACATTGACTAATTCCAGGTGGCTCGCCGTACCCACTGCTAAGTCACACAGAGATATTGAAGCGTCTTAAGAAAGGCTACCGGATGGAAAGGCCTGACATCTGTCCAGAGTCTTTGTAAGTTTGAGTTTATTATGTCTCCTGACACGGTAGTGATTGTAAGTAATGAGTCCCACCACGAGACAGCATGGATTCATGTGTTACTTCAAAACAAGAGAAAGAAGCACAGTGCACACCATGCAAAATGCTATTAGTGAATTCATGATGGGATCACCTTAAATGCTTAATAGCCTCGTAGCAAGCTCTCTATGAGCCTGCGTGCAGACGTCTCCTATGTCCTATGTTGTACACAGGCTATCCCCCTATTGGGGTCTCATGAAAGATTTATTTCAGGGGTGAGTGGCGAGTGAAGTGAGCTGCAAGAGAGTTGGAGCAGTGTTCAGACTCACCCTGCCCCGCCCCTGCTCCTATCCCTGCCACAATCCTCAGCCCATTTGGCACTTGTATGCTCAGTGACCTGGCCTATGAATGGAAACGAGGCTGGAGGTGACCTTGTTTAGATACAAACCTCTCTGTCTTTCTCATGTAAATGTAGACTAGTTAGCATAAGAACAACAAGATTTACATGAGAAAAGCAGTGAGGTCTATATCAAAACAAGCTGATCAGCTCCAGCTTCGTTTTCATTCATAAAGGTCAGGTCACTAAGGTTGCAATTGTAAAATGGGCTAAACAAATGTTACCTACAGCTAGAAAAACAAACACATCCTCCCCAGCCACCATCAACACTGACATAACTTGAGGACAAAATTCACGCCAACATTCAGGTGCATCCAACGAGCCAATATAACTAAAAGCTGTAGAAAGGCATTTTTAAGTACATTATTGTGTTTGAAGTTTGTTTAAAGTGATGTTTTGGTCAGCTAGAAGAATTCAGCTGAAGTTTTACCTGCCCGAAAATGGTAGGGAACAAATGTTTCTCTGAGAAAGTACTAGCTGAAATGAACTTTCCATGGACTTTCTAGGGAACTATTTTCTTTCCGAAAACGCTTGCTGACTTTTCTGACCGCCAAAACAGCAAATATGACCTTTTCGAAAATCTCATGGGCTATTATTTCGCCATCTTTTGGGCCACGTTTTATTTACGAAAATCCGAGTGTACCCTTCAATAGACGCCGAAAGCCTAAGGCGAATTACACTCCACCAAACAGATATCTACCGAAACTTATCGTTGGGTGCCCCTGAACATTACTAACACACAGAATTCTCAACCGAAATATAAACCTAAAGCCAACAAAATAGGACACACATGAACTACATACTGAATTTTCCAGAAAAAGTTGAAATGTCGAAAGACTGTGAACTGCAATAATGTAGTTCTCAGGAGAATGTAAAGGAATTGACAATCATACTCACATCATTTTCTCTTAGTAGTCTGCTGACAGTGAAAGAAAAGATTAGGGCTACTACTTAGCAATAGTTACTTGAGTCTAAGCTTGAAAGGTTAAGTTGTGCACCGTTATAATGTATCACTATTTTGCTGTGCAGAATAGAGAGAAGTTACTCTTTTTGATTTCCTTTCCAGTTACGCCTTGATGAAAGAGTGTTGGAACGAAACTGCTTATGACCGGCCAAGCTTTAATGATCTGGTTGAACGAGTAGACAAGATGCTACTGGAGAAGGTTGAATACTTCGATTTCAACAAACTGGATGAGTCCAAAGAATATTATAAGGTGACAGATACAACGACAGCGGAAACATCAGTACAGATATAGTCATAGTTGGTTTGTTATTCAGTTCCATTTGAAGGCAACTGCAAACTTCCTTGATGCAAAAAGTAAATACGGAATTAAGTGCATGCATCCTTAAACGTGATTGTATAGATTAATAATAATTGATAAGAGAGGACAAGTTTGAGCAGTAAGCTTTGTTCTTAAAACTGTTGCGTCAAGTTATCATAACATAGAAAGTAGATGGCAATATTTTGCAAGAAGTGTACCCGTATCCGTGCAGTAAGGACACTTAAGTTCAGTGTTTGCCATAAAAATTTCAAGGTTTTGTTTGACAAAGGATAACCATTAAATGGTTACGTTTTGTTTGACAAAGGATAAACATTTTCTTTAACATCAATTTAAAAACATATACTCTATATCTGGAAGTTATCACGTACACTGATAACTATTGTAAGATTTCCATTGTATTTCCGATGAGAGGTTTTATGTTAGTTAAAGCTTCTTTGAGGCATATCTAATGAAACAAAAGCAATTAAAGAAACGGCAACTATTGGACACTGTTTTCTTGTTACTCTGCCCAATATGGACCAAAAGCCTGCCCATTTGCTGTTGTCAACAAAACCCTACACATTAACTGTTACCAGAAGCAGTGTTACTCTCTAAGCAAACAGGCATTGAAAATGATGGAAAGGCTTTTCAGGGCTTTGAGGTTGTAAATGGTTTGCCTAGCAATAAGCGGTAACAATCGTTGGGCACTGTTTTCTTGTTACTCCACCTGTTATGGACCAAATGCCTGCCTATTTGCTGTCGTCAACAAAACCCTACATGTTTTACTGTTTTGTCAAAACAACTCTACACATTAACTGTTATCAGAAGCAGTGTTTACTCTGTAAGCAAACTGGCATTGAAAATGATGGAAAGGCTTTTCAGGGATTTAAGGTTGTAAATGGTTTGCTTTACATTCTGACTTTAGCTTGCTGTTTTGTCCGGCAAATTTCGAATTTCACGCTTAAGCTGATGTGCAAAGAATCTGCTCCACTTTTCAAAAATTGAAGGAAAGTAAACATTGAATAATGAAAAAATTCAGTCGTATTTAAAATTTTGTCGCAAACCTTGGGAACAATGTTTCAGTGTTTCGCAAGAGGGCTTTGTATGATTTGCTCTTTTTGTATTTAAATTCCCTTGCGCGATGATTTTGGTTGACATAACTTAGGCGGCTCTCGCCAGTTTGCAGCTTTTGTACTTTGACGGATTTTACTACCAATCTTTATAAGCTGTTACCTTTCTGGTGGCATCAAACAAATGTCCAATCATTGGTGAACAAGTTGTGAACTTTCTCTCACCCAATAGGTTACCGTAGTAACACTATAACCTGTTGAAAAGACCCCTAATTTTGACTAAGAGGGGCAGTGTCACGCTATTGTACCATCACTTTAAAATGCTTAAAACTGCCAATGGATCAGTGGAAACCTTAAAATAACGGTCCAGTTTTGTTGCCAAAGACTTCAGTTGCATTAGCTGCGGTTACACTAGCCATTTTGCCCTTGGGTAAAAGGCTTTTTCCCACGGGGAAGCAATTTGTTGTGTGTAACCGATCTGCCCAAAGTGTGACTGCCTCCGGGAAATTTCCATGGATACGTCAAAAAGAACAAAAGAATTGCCCATGACAGTTCCAGATGTAGGTCTTACGGTTAAGAGGACCCCAAAGCGGCTCAACCAATCACAAGATTGCCAAACGCAAGAAAACCACGCCAGTGCTGTGATGATTTGTGCAAACAACATGGCTGGATTTCGCACAATAATTTATTTTTTTATCGTGTGCAAGAAACGCCAAATGCAAATCAGTATCAGCGGTTTCCCTGTTTTCCTGCAGGAGGCCATTTGCAGTTTGTGTCGTCTGCCCGTACTTGTAGCCAAGCCGAAAGCACCAGCAGTAGCGGGTCTTTACCAAGTGAATCAACTGAAGCGAAAAGCCAGCTAAAGCAAGCGCTGTAGCTGGTCAAAGCATCACAGATGAATTTATTCATTAGTGCAGGGAAGCCAGAATCGATACATCGAAAACTTTAGTACAGATTAACGAAAAACGGAGAGGTATATTCGATAAATATAAATAAAAGTGTTAGAGGCAACAACAATTGGACCGGACAAGACCGCAAATCCTGCGAATTTTACTATGACGTCGCTGAATTCATGGTCAGCTCAGACAAAGCCAACCCTAAATTTGTGGAGGAAACCAACGTGGCTTAACAAAAGAGAAAAGGCGATGAAGAAGTGGGTGGCGAGAAAGGCGATTGTGTAGCAGCAACTGCTGATCCTATTAGCGATACGGAACCAGGAGAAGACGACAACACTAAAATCAAACAACCAAATCAAAAGAAAAATCAATCAGGTCTTCAACGAAAAAAGCGAAACGATGTCGAGTGTCGAAGAGCCGTGACAATTACCGAAATCAAGCAAAAGTAAAATTCATAGTTGAGATCTTCCATGTTTACAAGGAAGTTTCCCGTCAAAACAGATCAACGTTTATCTTGCCCTTGGGTAATTTACAAGCGTGTAACCGCAAACAGCGAGTCGATCATAACCCAAGGTAAACCCAACCCAAGCCATAACCCCAAGGCTCCCCATGGGTAAGAGGTCTAGTGTAACCGCACCTATTGACACTTTAAACGTCTGTATTCCATCTAAGATGATGAGGATGGAAATGGATTGAAATTTGAAAGTCAATTTTTAAGCCAGTTTTTTCAAAATTTCAAGCTATGCATTGAAAAATCCCCCCCCCCCCCTCCACCCCCAAATTAATATGGTTAGCTCTTCCTGCTAAAATTTCATTGGAATTCATCTTGCTGATTCTGTAGGAGAATTTTTCGCATGATAACAGGTAAAAGGCAGTAATTTCGGCAGAATTGAACCAAAAACAGCAAAAATCCTGGTGACAGTGCTGCTTTAAAGAAAAAATGACGAAAAAACGAGCTCGGTTACCCCCAATTTATATTGTTGAAAAGTAATAAGCATGTCAAGATCCAGCGTTTTGAAAAATTAAAAAAGGAATGTAGGATGTCATTCAGAGTCACCTTGAAGTTTCGAAAATTTACAGTGGTTCTGAATCTGCTCCTACACTTTTTAAACCCTGCAGTAAGTTGTATTTTATTATGCTATTTATTTCCCAACGATAAAATATGGAGGGCACCGAGCTAGTTTTTGAATTATTATCCTTTAAGGCTATAAATTTGGGGTGTTTTCAACAGGTTAGAGTGTAGCTATGGTAACCTATTATGTCGAAAACTGTTTTATAACTTGTTCACCAATGACTAGGTATTTCTTTGATACCACTATTAAGTTAATAATGTAGAGATATAGGTAGTATAATCATCCATCAAAATAAAAGTGCTGGAAAGTAGAGGGGTCAAAATCTGCTACTACTGCTAGAGTTACCCTAGCAGAAGGGTCAAAGATAGCCCAGGTTTACAAACAAAATTTCACAGGTAGGGTTACCCTACCACCCAGGACAACTTAATCGCATACAAAATGGCCGACAAGAGAACAGTTCTGCCAGGTACTTTGATTCTCCTGTGTGCACTGCCTGTTATTGCTGCTTTCTAGTGTTTTGGAATGCTGTTAATTGTTACCTTATTGCTAGACAATGACAAGTTGCAATTGTCTAGTTCGGTTTATATTTAACTTGACCCATGACTCGGTCTGGAAGAAGCAAGAAATATGAAAGGATTTACCGATCTTGCACTAGAAATATTTTCCATTTCTAAGAGAGAGGGAAGATTACATCGCTCCACATTGTACTCAATCGGCCATGATGGCCATTCAGGTTGTCATGATAAAAAAAAGAAGTGTAGAGAGGGTAACCCTCCTGCCAGGGTAACCTTAGCACTTGCGTCACCCTCACTGCTTGTAGACAGGGCCTTAGAACTCCCGCCCCCTTATTCTTGCCTCTGCCCCCTCAATTTTACGTAGATGTTATTACCCAGTTATGGTATGTCCTCTGCAACAGTGGTCAAACAAAATAGATGAGTCCAACAAATATTAGTTATTTATCACGACTGCAACACTTCATGTGGACTGATCCGATATGGTTTATTTGTGTGCTGAAAGTTTGGATTAGTTTTTAGTCTGGCTAGACGACCTCCAACAGGTAGTTGGGAAGCTTAAAGTCTGTTTCTTCCTCCTGTTTTACTTCCAGTAACGCGTTTCTCTAAACTACATAAGCTCCCCACTCTCTATCACCCCCATCAAATAGCCCCCCCTCTCAATCAACCCTCTCCCCCCACCCCCCAAACATACTTAAAATAAATAAGCCCCTCAAATTACTTAAAAAAGACCATGCAAGGGAAGAAAGCTGAAAGAGGTGAAGAAAAAAATTCCAGCAGAGTGAATTACACTGTCGGGCTGAAAAAACTGCCACAGTTGCTTGCAATGACATTGAAATACATGTACAAAAATTACTGACATGAAGAATTGGATTCAAACAATGTTTTTGACTCAAGAAGTGCATTGCGCCAGAAATAGGCTTTCTACAGAAAAAAATGATTAGAGTCTTTCTGTATTGAATAGACGTGTGCAGAACTGAAATCTTTGGGATTCCCGCGGGTTCAGTGGCGACTGGCAGCCTTCACTGCAATATAAAACAGTATAAAATAACAGTCAAGACCTACGCAGGCAGAATACAGCGTGACATATTTGGCTGATTTTGGGAGCCGAAAAGTCCAAAACTGAAAGATT
>JAEMWC010000429.1:555000-577500 GCA_016490735.1 Pachyseris speciosa
CAAAAAGCAGAATAAGGGATATTGTTACTTTTACTTTCGGTGTGTGATTGGTTTCTGCGATTGCCTGATTGTACTGTTGTAATTCTGGATAATCAAACAATGGCCCTTTTTATACTAGAGACGCATTTTGCGTCCAGACGAATTATGCGTCTGTCATTTTATCCGAGTAGTGTAAAGACGGGACGAACTACATGAGACACATAATCCGCCTGGGACGAACTTGGACAAACATTTGTAATGTGTCTGTTTAATTCGACTAGTATAAAGACGGGCACAAGACATATTATGCGTCTATACGAACTATCCGCTTTAGTTCGTCTTGAAAGACGCAATAAACAAGATAGTTCGTCTTGACGCATAATGCGTCTTGTGCCCGTCTTTACACTAGTCGAACTAAACAGACGCACTACAAATGTTTGCCCAAGTTCGTCCCAGACGGATTATGCGTCTCTAGTATAAAAACGGCCAATGCTTTCTGTCTTGATAATACTGTATATGTGTAGTACCTGTTATGTGAGAAGGTACTTTGTGTATTCAGCTTACTGAAGATGGTAAGCCTCCATTTTAAAAAGATTACCAGTTTTGTGGTCCTACGTACCTTTTAATGATACTCCTTTGATAAGTGAAGAATGAAAATTACAATTGTACCAGACTTTTCGTCTGCATATCCTTTGTTTTTTTTTTCGTATAATCATAAATTATATTTTGTTTTATGCATGCATCCCTTTTGAGAGTGGAAGACTTCAAAACTGCAGCTGCTTATTCCTGAGAGAATTGAATTTAAATAGAGATTAAACTGCAGTAAGATACATGTATAATAATTTTATATTTATTGCATGTATGGTGATTTAAGTGGAATTCTGATTTTTGTTGACTTTTGCATGTACTTGTAACAAAAGGTTCCAGGTATTATGTCTATGAAAATGGTATTGTTGGGATTACGTTGGTCTCAAATCCAGTAAAAGACAATATCAACCTGTTTTGTTTTCGACGGTTGAAAGTTGTACCCTCCAGCAAGTCTACATGTTTGAAGTTTTGTTTTATCTCTTCTGCCGATATTGATACTATATCTTAATAAGAAACACTATTCAACATCATTGTTTAGCCTTGGTTAATATATTTGCTAATAACCTTAATCGACTGTAGTTGCATTTTGTTAATTCTAAGGAACTCATTGTTTAGTGAAATATCCTAGTTGAATTTTCACTTTCCAGCTAGAGATTAGTATTTCTTAAGGATTCTTAAGCCAGTGAGACATGCAATTTATGTACTACAATTTCCGTATAGTACCAATAAAAACATGAAACTGCAGAGGAATTGTGTTGAATTGGTAGATTTAGTATTAAATATTTTATTGTTTAAGCAGCTATGCTGTAAATGTAACCCTGTTACCCCAGTGTTGTTCAACATAAATTCCAAATTCTAGTTTTTTTTTATATTTACAGCATCATAATATATTATCAGTGGGATTAAACCTGTAGTTTATTAATTTGTGTTGATCAAAGCATCTATCATTCCATAAACAGTAGAGATTATTAACATGTTAAGTGCATCTTGTGTTCATGGTCTCTGTAAGGGTGGTCAAGTTACAGTAAGCTGTTGCTTAACCACAAAAGTTGTCATTTGATACAAGGATTATATGTGCATGGAGAACAAACAAACAAATGAATTAGCAAACTAGGATCCAAGGGGGTGATAGAACGAACAAACAAATAAATGAATGAAGCAGAGTTAATTAAATGTCCAAAAAGCATACTGTAGTTGAAATTAGGCTAGTCAGTTTGAATTTTAAAATTCCAATTAAATCATGATCGAATTACGTTGAGTATTATGATCATACTTTATGATTGTATGCAATAGATCATACAACTACCTTGCATAGAGCATTTTCATTCACATGACTACCAGCCATATTTGGTTTACTGAAAGAAAAGAAAGTATTATTTTCATAAAAATAGTAAGAGTTCATTTGGACTCCGAGGCTTAAATTGGGACACCAACCATTTCTTTGTTTTGGGACACCACAATGGCCACAGTGATGTCATGTGAAAACACTCAGCCTATATGGTGTGTTTTTATTATCATCATTGTTATTTAATTAGTCATACCTAATTTACATACATGATTTCTCCTTGTGTAGCTTTACTGACTGGTTGAGTAATGCGTAAATTTCTAATTTTATTTTTTTTTTCTAAATTTTCAGCTCCTTTAATGCTGGAACAAAGAAGGCCAGCAGAAGTTTTACAACAACAAGCTCTATGCCATCAGCAAGCTCTAGGGGTCCCTATTTACCATTTTCATTACCATCAGGAGCACATTTTGCCTTTCAAATGTTAGGAGGTAGGTATTGACTTGTGTCTATATGTCAATAAAAGTGTTACAAGGGTAGAGCAATGCTTAGTGAACCTATCCTAAAAACAAAATAACATTGCCAGTGATCCATCTAGAAACAGAGAGTAGTGATTCCAGGGACTCACACAGAGACAAGAGGATGGGTCCCAACCCTGGAGTTTGAGTCCTGCACCTGTCAGAGTACATGAATTCAGCTCTTTTTGGACCAAGTTTGACTCTAAGAAATTTGTACCAGACATCACCTGGTAGACGATTTCTCAAGGGAGTGAAGATGTTATTATTATAAGTTTTTTTTAACAATTTTTATTTGCTTTACATGACACAATATTTAACAATACTACATGTATAGATTACTTACAATAATTACAATTACCTACAAACTCACACACACACCCACACAAACACACACAAGCGTGCATACAAACTAGAAATAAGACAGTATTGCTTACGTGTTGTTTACCCGAACGTAACATATCGCGTATATTAATTACTACAAGCATCGCTACAAAGGGGAAACTAACTGCTAGGATGTGCTTACGCGAGACTTAAGCTATTAATATATTTTCTCCATTTAAGAATATGACTAGGTTCTTTGTTGTTCAATTTAGCAATCTGTGATTCTAATTGATAGACGTAAGTTAACTTGATACAGAACACTCTCAAGGATGGTCGAACAGTATTTCTACGACAATCACAAATATATTGTTTAGCTGTAATTAATAACTGATTGAGTATTAAAAAGTCATCTTTCCTATCCCAAACTCCAAAAAGCTTATCCGTTTGAGAGAGTTCTTCTAAGATTATACCCATATTTTTACACCAACAAATAAACTCCAGCCAGAAACTCTGGGTAAAAGAACATGAAATAAATAAATGCTCAAGGGACTCGCTCTCTGCATGACAGAATGAACATAAAGGTGAGGCTATTAAACCAATTTTGTGAAGAAAGGAATTCGTTGTCAAGTATCTGTTTAGAATTTTATACTGGAATTCCCTTGATTTTGTGTCAAGGACCACTTTAAAAGGTAAATTATATATTCCTTGCCAATCTGGGTATACACTAGAGTAATGTTCAGTGAATTTTGATTGCGCAGTTGGGGTGGTTTCATACTTAGATCGTATTACACCATAAATGTTTTTAGAAATCAGTTTATCAAGCCGCACTTGTTTGTTCTTTAACCAAAGCTTGATGAAATCATTGAGGACAAAAGCGTTTCCACCTTTGTTTCCACAAGACCTGAAAGAATTCTGCCATTGCACCGGTAACGCATCGAGAATTTGCCTCAAATAAAACACTTCCATAGGAGTGAAGCCCAACCTATATGGATTCCCCTTGACAATAAAATCATTATGATCCCTTATGAGATCTTCAAGCGTGATTATTCCCTTTTCGAAAAGAGCATGGTGAAAAGTTGACTTTCCATCAATGCAGATATGTTTGTTTTTCCAAACAATTATGTTGGCTCTAGTGTTGTTATCCAAAATTTCAATATTTCCGGCCCCGGCTACAGAATACTAGGAGAGAAACTGAAAACATTCCTCGTAAAATTTTGATAGTTTAATTGAAAGTTTTTTAATATCATATCCACACCCTAAAAGTAATTTCCCTCCTACAGGTTTTAAATAATGCAAGAGGATTGTTTTCCAACTGTTTGGTTGAGGGTCAGCAAATGTTTTACAACGCATGATTCGCTGTGTTTTAATGATTGATTCCAAGTGTGGTGCTCTTAGTCCACCATTTTCCACATCACTTATAAGGGTTGAGCGTTTAACTTTATCCTTTCCTTTCCATTTGCTTCTTTAATTATGTCTTTATGTATACATACTAAACCAGCTCTATACATAAAGATTGGTATAACAAATGTCTTAACAATTTGAATTCGTTCGATAATTGTTAGATTTCTCCAGTTCCAAAGATGCAACTTTTCACGAATGGATTTCAGAATATCTTCAAAATTCAGCTTTTTACAAAGGATTTGATTATACGTGAAATGAACTCCTAAAATTTTAACAGCCTTCTTAATGGAAATATTTCTAACGGGGGATACTACAGGAGCTACTTTTGCATCTTGTTTTCCCAAGAACATTGCCTCCGTATTTTCATAATTAATTTGAAGACCAGAACATAAAGTAAAACTTTCCACAGTGGCAAACAACGCACTAAGCGAAGTGTGGTTTTTAAGAAAGACTGTCAGATCATCTGCAAAAATCTCTAATTTTATCTCCTCTTTGTCCACCAAAATTCCTTGAATCTCTTTGTTACAGCGTATGTGAATAGCTAAAATTTCGAAACAAATTATGAATAAATATGGCGATAGTGGATCGCCTTGACGAATACCTTTAAGAACTTGAAAGGGGGTTGTTGTGTGACCGTTATTCATAACGGCACTAGATATGTTATTATAAATTGTTTTTACCCAATGGATCAGAGACGGGCCAAAGTTAAAAGCAGAAAGTGCCTTGAACATAAATCTGCGACTGACTGAGTCAAATGCCTTCTGGAAATCTATAGCCACTAATAGTCCGTTAATCCCTTTCCTTTGCGTGTACTCTAAAATGTCATCTATAGTTCTCACTGCATCAAGAATGGTTCTACCTTTCACATAGGCATTTTGATTGAAATGTATTATGTCAGGTAGCACCTTCTGAATTCTTGTGGCAATAGCTTTCGAGCCAATTTTAGCGTCAACATTTATTAACGAAATAGGTCGCCAATTACTAATTTTTTCGCTTATCTTTCCCTTTCTTTTCAATTAGTGTAATAACAGCTTGCTTTTGAGTGTTTGACAATTCGCCGACCTCATATGAGTAGTTAAGACAATCAACCAATAAATTGCCGAAGGAGTTCCAGAACATTTTATAAAATTCAACAGTGTGGCCATCATTTCCGGGTGATTTTTTTATTTTCGAATGAATTCAGGCAATCAAAGCATTCCTTCACTAATAACCTTCCTTCGCAAAGACAACTCATATCAGGGAAGAGTTTAGGTATCTCTTGTCTGTGAAGTAATGGGTGATATTCGTCTAGCGATTCTTCACTTGCCGCGTACAAATTGGAGTAAAACGTTTCAATCTCTTTCATAATTTTTTTTGGGTTTGTAGTGACCGTACAATCACTCGCGAACATTTTTCGAATACAGCTCTTTTTACCTCTATGAGATTCTAACCCCAAAAAATACTTGTTGCTTTTCTCCCCCTTTTCGTACCAAGTGGCTCTGGAGCGGATTATTGCTCCTCTGGCTATATAATCAAAATGCGACTCATATTTCATTTTTAAGTCTTCCATTTTTTCAAGATTAGATTCCGATGGCTCGGCTGCCAGCAACTGCTCGGCTTGTTCTAAGGATGTCTCAACCTCTATTAGTTTTTGTCTTCTTCTATATGCCTTTTCTTTGCTAAATTTCATCGTGAATTGTCTGATTCGATATTTAATAAGATCCCATAATACTATTTTATCGGTTACCTCTTCGAATTCCTCTAGCCATTCTGGTATTTTCTGATTAATCGCTAAAACATAATTCTCATCCTCAATTATACTTGAGTTAAATTTCCAATATGAAGGACCTCGCATCTGTTCATCTAACGTATTGAAAGAAATAGTTATTGCTGAATGATCTGCTTTGATGGCCACTTTGATATTCGCTTCCTCTCCCTCATCTTGACAGACATCGCTAATCAACCAAAAATCTAGTCTTCTTTGGATGAGGGGCTTTTTCTGCCTCCAGGTAAAAGCCTTACAATCCGGATTCCGGATTCTCCAGATGTCAACTAAGTCAAAATGAAGACACATGTCATTGAGAAATTTAGTGGATTCTTTCTCTTTTGGCGTACCACCGGAGCAATCAAGATCTGGGTCAGTGAAAACATTGAAGTACCCTCCGATGATAATGTTCTGATTTTGGTCAGCAACAATGCTGTCTATTTTTTCCTGTAATTTTTCGAAAAAAGAGCACTGTTCTTGTACTTTATTAGGTGCATAAATATTCCCCATAATGTAATCGTTACCTTGTACTCTGGCATCAAGCAATATGAAACGTCCCTTATCATCAATTAGTGCCGACTTCATCTCAAATTCTAATTAAATTGTCTTTCACAAGTACCAAAACCCCACAACTGCGATTGGAACCGTGTGCGAAAAACATGGGTCCCTTCCACTGAGATTTCCATGCATTTTCAACATCTTTCGTGCTATATGTTTCTTGTAAAAAGATAATGTCTGCATTTTGCTTTTGAAGCCAAATAAACAAAGCTTTCCTTTTCTCCAGGCAGCGAATACCTCGGACATTTAAAGAAAGCATTTTAAAATTAATACTAATGAACTTCTCGAATGGTTGATGCTATTAATTTCCTATTGTTTCCCAACATAGCATACATAGAAAGGAATATACAAGGCAAGAAGAATACAATATTCCAACTAAAACACTTAGCAATTTGCACTTTGCGTGATAGTGCTGCACATACAAAAAACACCACAAACACACAATGATTTTAAGAGGCCGCTAGAATGATTCCCGCATGCGACCACGCGAATTGGACTCTCACTTAGCTAGGGGTAGAGAAATTAAACAGTAAGCCCCGGCGATATCCGATCTACTTTTTCTCACTACTCTTTGAACTCCAAAGTCAGAGGATGTGTATTAGGCACCGGTTACTCCGTTTTTTTGCTGTGGTTTCTCATTAAATTGCTGTGGAATACATTAATGTCGATGACGTAATTATAGTGGATGTATTCCTTTACACAACAGAGACAGTGGATGAATTCCTTAGGATAATAACAGTGGATGTATTCCTTTACATACAAACAGAGACAGTGGATGAATTCCTTCGCATAATAATAGTGGATGTATTCCTTTTCATAACAGAGACAGTGGATGACTTCCTTAGCAAACCAAAGAAACTGGATGTATTCCTTTGCATTTTTATTTTATTTTATTTTATTTTTATTTTATTTTTATTTTTATTCCTATTTTTTTTAAAACCTTTTCGTTAGGTAGACATTCGCAAATCCTCTCTCTGACGTTTGCTAAAGCTATTTTTTTAACTCAACAAAGACGGTAGTCGTCATGTTATTAATGTGATAATGGTTAATTGAAAACTCTATTGTTTCCGAACCCATAAAAGCAGTCGGGGTCTGTCGATCACATCATTCACAAACCTTCGGTAGTACGAGTTTGAGTAGCAGTCATGGCTTTCAACCAGTTTACCGCTTTGGAAGATCAGGACATTCCGTCTGAGGTTTTTGAGCCTTGGGATGATTGGGTGAAAGAGTTTCAACCACAGGTAAATGCTCTTTGATCCTTTAAAGGGTGCGGAACACTTTTGTAAGATTTCATGGTTTGT
Organism: Pachyseris speciosa; assembly: GCA_016490735.1. Lineage (NCBI taxonomy): Eukaryota > Metazoa > Cnidaria > Anthozoa > Scleractinia > Pachyseridae > Pachyseris > Pachyseris speciosa. The sequence continues at coordinate 562,693 of JAEMWC010000429.1, forward strand.
GATAATGACGGTTATTAGTAAAATCTTATGCTTGCAGGATCCGCAAGAACCTTGTTTGAACTCTCAACAGTGCGAAGCCGGTAGAAAACGACCAGCTCAGGTAATTTTCATTGAATTTTGAATATTGTTTGGTTTTTGGAGAAGCTAATACGGTTTATTTTGAAATTGGTTGTAGGATGGTGTAGATGACCTTTTCACTAAAAGGTCTCGTCATGAATGTGAAACCTGCGGCAAAGTGTTTATGCGAAAGGATGCATTGAATAGACATACCCTTAGTCACACTAACGAGAAACGGCATAAGTGTTCTCACTGTGGGAGAGCCTTCACTCTATTGCAAGACGCAAAACGCCACGAGAAACAAGTTCACGAACGCCGAGCGGCTCAGCGGGAATACAAGTGTACTACCTGCGGAGAAGTCTTTCAAAATCTGGCTCCATTCCGAGCGCATCAGAAAACATCCCACACTAAACCCTCTTCTCTGGCCACAAAACGACCACGCGAAGATGAATCAGGTAGATCTCTCTCAAATTTTTAAAATATATCTTTAGTGAATAGGACAAGTCGTATGTTAATTTTAGAAGAAATGGTAGGGCATGTTTGAACACATCTTTTGTTACCCTTTGTTCATGGGATGATTCGTATGTAAATGTAGGATGAAAGAAGTGAAGTGGAATAATGTCTTTGGGTAAAGGATTAACTGTATGCAAATTTGAGCTACAACAACACAATAATAATTCAGTTCTGATTTAATAGGAGGGATTAATCAATGTTGTGAACGATTTCAGGATCCGATCCTAAGAAAAGGAAGCCATACCCGATCGAGAAAACAGTAACTTCAAGTTCTAGCTGGCAAGAAGACCCTTGAAACATGACTGATCATCTGCCCGTGGAACACCAAAATCTTATTCCCGCGTGCGGTCGCCATTGGCATCAAATCAGAACACGATTCAACCGTCAAAACAGTCTCCTTGACTGGTACAATTATCGCCTGATCTCCCTTCAGCCTCAAGAGGTTATCAACCACCTTGATACGATTTTTGCTGACCAGTCCACCGTATTTAAACTGAACGTGTCCTTTGGGTTTATCCTTAGAAACAACGAGACTGGCGAACTACAATATTATTATGCCTCTCGGAATAACGGCCAAGTCTTTGAAGCGCCCTTTCAGATTGTAACGGCAGCTGATCTTCAGCACGTCCGACAAGCACTGGAAAATCTCGATGTCTTAGAATGGGTACGACAACGACGCCCCAACTCCAAATGGGTTGTTGATACAGTGACCAATGTGACCTTTTTCGTCACCAAGCTCCGAGGGCATCCTATAGGGCGAGGAACGGATTTGCCTGACTACCTTGCTGAAAACCATGGTTTGGTTGCCTTGGATCGAAATCACAATACAGGAAAACCTTACAGTGACAATCTATTCTTCTTTCGGGCCCTCGCTCTCCATAACGGTTGTCACCCGAAGAATATAGAGCGGGATGCCAAGCATTACTACGAAGAGTATCGAGAAACGCGACCCGACAAAAAGAATTTTTGTGGTGTAAAGCTCAAAGAACTGCCCGAACTCGAACACCTCTATGAAGTCAACATCTTTGTCTATTCTCTGGAGCCCACAAAACCCGATGGGGAAGAGGAAGATAACACGGAGAATAAAGATGATGATACCAAACCTGAGATCGCGGCTCCATTGATTCATCGCTCGCTACCCGAGTACGCTGTACCTCAACCTTTATCAGCACCACTTCTCCTTCATCAAGAATATAAAGAAGTACGCAAAATCTTACTGCTGCTCGCGATGCGGAAAATTCTGGAAACATGTAGGGATGCTTCATCGGCACGAGAAGACTTGCGAAGCGAAAGTTCATTTTCAGTTTCCAGGGGGTGCTTACATAACGCCACGGACCATCTTTGAGCTGTTAGAGGATGAAGGTTTCACCATTCCTGACCATCTCAAGTTCTTCCCATACAGAGCCACCTTTGACTTTGAATTTATGTTTAATCGTCAGACTGGTCTTAACGATACGGAAAAACTTTCTTGGAATGCCAAGCATATTCCATTGAGCGTCAGTGTCTCTTCAAACGTACCAGGCTACGATCAACCAAAGTGTTTCGTGTCTGATGGGGATTCAAAACAACTTGTCAAACAGATGGTCGACTGCCTAGTGGAAATCAGTAAGGAAAGTTATCGCCGATTGAAAGAAGAGTATGTATTTCTGTTTGGGGCGATTTACAAATAGCTAGAGCAACTGAAAGAAACCGGTCCCAGTTCATCCACAGAGCCGAGTGCTCAAAACGATAGTGAAGATGAGGGAGAAGATCTGATGGAGACCGATGATGATAAAGATGACGAAGACATAGAATCTGAAACCGAGGAAGTTCGTGCTTTCCTAGACGATGAGGTGGAAGAGAACGCGAGGACCAGAATGACGATGATCAAGAGAATATGGATGATAAGCCAGAAGTGACAAGCCATGAACCTGACAAGAAGAAGGAACACCCCTTGAAGAAACTGAGAGATAGATTTGAGGAATACTTAAAAGAGCTACCGGTTCTTGGTTGCAACTCGGGAAAATATGATTTAAACGCCGTCAAAGAGTTCCTCTTTCCAGTCCTGGTCGAGAATGAACAAGTTCAATTCACTGTGAAACGTAACAACAACTTCATGGGCTTGAAGACGGCACACCTACGCTTCCTAGATGTCACCAATTTCCTGGTTCCTGGATTCAGCTACGACAAGTTTCTTAAAGCCTACGAGTGTCCTCAAACTAAAGGCTTCTTCCCCTATGAATGGATGGACTCGCTACACAAGTTAAATCAAACCTATCTTCCACACCATGAAGCCTTCTTCTCATCCCTCACGAATTCCAATATTTCCGATGAAGACTACCAGTACTGCCAACAAGTATGGTCTGACAACAGCATGCAAACATTTAAAGATTTCCTGATATGGTATAACAACCTAGATGTCCAACCGTTCTGTGATGCCCTGGAAAAGATGTGTGTATTTTGGAAAAACAAGAATATCGACATGCTGAGACAAGGCAACTCTATCCCCGGTGTGAACTTAACTTACCTTTTCACAACTCTGGAACCTTACGATAAATTCAGTTGTAAAGGCGTGAACAAGAAAACAAATGACATTACCAGAGAAAAATATCTGAATGTTCTGCTGACCAAACAAAGTAGTGCAGGAATGAACAAGGGTTTTAGGGTAGTCAACAATAGCATGTATACTTATGAACAAGTTCGAGATGGTTTCTCCTACTTCTACCCAAAAAGAAAAGTGTTGGAGGATGGCGTTACTACCGTTCCGCTCGAAATTTGAGATTTTTGATAAATTGTAAATCAATTGTATATAGTTTTTTCCTCGACATAGTTTTCTCGTAGAATTTTGCCGAAAGATTGTACATGGTTTGAAAATGAATACAGTTTGATATGCTAAACATGGCTTTATATCTGACTCAAAGCGCGATCGCAGCGAAAACACAGCTAAAAAAAATGGCCCTCTTGGCTCTCTTGGACCTCTTGGCCCAATAAATGTCGTGTTATTAACAGTTTAGTTCAGTTGTAATCCAACTTTCAAACCGCGAAGATGGTGCGGCGAACATGCAAAAGTTGTCCCATACCTGGCTGTGGTTCGAAATTTTTAGTTCGTTTGGCAAATCATCTAACTCAAGAACACGAGTTAACAGAGTTAGAACGCAAGTATTGGTTACAATTTGCGAAACTAAAAAACACCAATGTGGTTGGAGTATATATATGACAAAGAGACTGAACCCAAAACGATTTTTCTATAAATGTGAGAGCATGCCGCTCAATCAGTCAGTTGTAAGCATGGATCCGAGATGGAAACACCCCTTCCCCGCTCTTGTGGCAGGACCGACCTGTTGTGGGAAAAGTCAGTTTGTTAAACGTTTACTCGAAGCAGGAGAAGACATGATCGAAGGCGCTCCTGAAAATATCATTTGGTGTTATGGCATGTACCAACCAGCCTACGATGAAATGCTTAAAACTATTCCCAACATCAACTTTATCGAAGGCGTCCCTACTGATTTAGAATCCATCATCAACCCCACCATTCGGAATTTAGTGGTCATTGACGATTTGATGCACGAATTGAGTAACGACCAGAGAATAACCACTTTGTTTACCAAAGGCTGTCATCATCGGAACCTAAGTGTAATTTTTATTTTGCAAAACATTTTTCACCGCGGAAAAGAGCTGAGAGATATGAGTTTGAATTGTCATTACTTGGTACTGAAGTCTCCGAGAGATAGCAGTCAAGTCAATCATTTGGCGAAGCAAATGTTTCCTGGTCATGTGAAATACATGCAAGAAGCCTTTCAAGATGCATCGAAAAGGCCTTTTGGTTATTTGTTATGCGATCTCAAACCGGAAACACCTAGCGACTTCCGGTTGCGCAGTAACATCTTCCCTGGGGAGACGCAATGCGCCTATGTTAGAAGGCTATAAAAAGAGTGAACCACTTTAGTTTACTTCAGTTGAGCATGGCCCACCGACTGAGAAAGAACCACGACTTTTTTAAGCTCCTGGTAAAGTGTACACCCACTCAGCGTAAAGCAATTTTGAAAGTAGCCGACGACGCTGTGGTGAGAACCATTTGTGAGTGTGTTTTTAACGTTCTGAAAGGAACCGTGCCTGTCAGTGAACCAGCCAAGAAAAAGCTTTTAGTTCACAAGAAATCGCTGATCGCTCTAGCTGATAGAAGTACACCGCTCCACAAGAAAAAGAAACTTTTGGTTCAACACGGAGGAAATTTTTTAAGTGTGTTGTTACCACCCGTGCTTTGTGTATTAAGTTCAATCCTTACGTAAGGGATGAATCATACTCGGCGCATGGTTCTCGTGCCTGAGAATACACTGGAAAGATTACAACAACGGCAGCAGATATTAACTCCACCCGTGACACAAACTCTGAGAACCTTAGACAGGGAAATGAGCGACATTTTATCCAGCAAAGAATTAGATGATGAAGCAAAGGCGAAGCTGTATAATCAAGTGTTGCAGCGCTATTTGACTTATTATGATCAGCGAAAAGGTCAACCCCTCCACGTCAAGCTGACAGCCATTAAGCCCACAGAAACCCCCAATCCAGAGGAAAGTGAGAAACAGGTTGAGGAATCTCCTCCTGAAAAATCTCAGATTTCAACAGCCGTGGAACAAGAAGTGATGAAAAGTGTACCCAAGATTTACAAGAACGGAGCGCGTCAATTGTTGGACAAAATTAAAGAAAATCGAGATGTGTTGGACTGGAATGATAGGGGCGAGTTGTTGTACGAAAACAAACCTATAAACGGCTCTCACGTGGTGGATTTAGTCAATGATATGCTGCGTCACCGTAAAGGCTTTGAACCCGTGGGATGGTCGGTGTTTGCGAGGGGACTGGCCCGAATGAATGTACCAGAAAATCTAGTGCGTAATCCCCATAGGCAGAGTGTTATTCGCGAGTTTAAAGCAAGAGTGCGAGAAGAGACCCCTGAGAGTCCTTCCCGTTGGCTACCTACTCCACCTGTGACGGTATCTCCCACGAGAAAGAAAAGGCGAAGAGTTGAGAGTCCGCGCCCTCAGGCTGTGCGCTGGTTGCGACTATAGACAATAAAAAAAGAACACTTGAATTTTATCTTTCAAATTGTAATCCTTATTTTGATCACTCGATAAAATACTTTGAGAAGAAATTACATGGTGTGCTTATTGCGTTGTGCTATCGCTCTTTGTTTCTTTACATTAGTGCGATATTTCGGAAGACTTAAAGGGAAATGTTTCTCAATGAACCGTTTTACAAGAAAATCGTTTCGACTTTTATTGCTTGAAAAACGATGTACAATCTTGCTCATGTTAACTTGTCTAGAGCGAAATAAGGCATAATACAAACAGTAATGGCCACAAACTTTCGAGTTTATGCTTTGCGATGTCACGGTATTAAAAATCCAGCTGTCAGAAATATTGTTCAAAAAGCTTGTAAATGTTCTTGAATAATTGCTTGGAGGCAATCCGTAAGGGTAAAAAAATTCTCCCTCTCGGTCCTTGGTGAAATAAAACGCAATCCAGTGAGATCCAGGCTTGTCACTGGTATCCACATTAGCGATGAACAGGGCTGGGTAAGACGAAACACTGGTCGGTAGTTTGTCTGAAGGGTAGACTCCTTGAAACACGCCTCTGGTATATTTATCCTTTCTCAAAATGAGCGTCAGCTGAATGGTGTCCATGTTAGCTAGTTTGTGTAGTCGTACAGAACGTTTCGGCTTGCGTCGATCTCAATCACGTTTTGAAATTCTGCGTAGATGATGAGGTTGACTGTATTGGCGAGTGGCTGAGCGAAGTGGAGCTCTACTCGCAGGTTACCTTGTTTTATAAGCTGAAAATGTTCTCCCGGGCAGTGATCTGGGGTCAAATCAAATGCAAATAAGGTGTATCCCTGACCGTAATCGCTTCTTGTCACCTGATTGCCCGTATCCTTGGAAAGCTTTCCAATTCCGGAGAAAAGGCTGTGAAAGCCGGCTATGAAATTCTGACCACCAGCCTCATCAAATTTCAGAAACAGAGGCTTTCGAGGGATTTGCTCGCCATCCACGTACACTCCTACTTGGGTTAAGTTGTGACGTTTGAAGTCGAAGGGATTGGTACCGTAACTCCCGTTGTAAGCTTCTGTATCCATTAATCCCAATACTATACGCTTGGGAATTTGACCCAAAAAGATGTTGTCTGGGGTGAAAGTAGGGAAACCTCCGGGAATAGAGAGGACTTTGCACTCGATTCGACGAATCGGATACTTGGCGGTCGCTTGTTTCAATGCGGCCGCATGTCCTAGACTGATGGCGGGTGCTACTTTCACTTTCCTTACATATAGGATGGCCTGTGTAATAACCACCTTAAACTGAGGATTCACAGCAGACGAGACCAGGCAGAAAGCATTCTTGGTTCTGTTGAGCCTGATTCTTAGATTGACTCCATTCAATAATAAGCGTTCTTGGAAGATAAGATCGCTGTGTATGGGACCCATCATATCCACCGTGTTGCTTCTCGCTGTCAAAGCATAGCGAGCTTTCAACCCTAGGTTTGCATCAGCATCTTCAGCCACTGGATTCACAGCATCCATCTTGCCTGGGGTATCTTTGTAAAACAACGACATTGACAATTGACTTTTCTTGGCTTCTTCTCCATAATTCAAGCATGGCACGGTATGGATAGTTGTTGGTGGAGGGGGAGATCAGTCGCTCGTTTAGGGATACGTCCACTTGCGAAAACAGGGAATGTAAAAATAGGTTCACAGGTCCCACTTGTGTATCTGGGTCTAGGTTGGTACCGTTTGGTTTGGTGATCTTAGCCTTCACATACAGTTGTGTTCGTGCTAAATCCAGATATTCTTCTCCGCTTCCAGATACGTTAAATTCGATAGGACCAGTGTCGGTGATGTTGCTGATAGGGTAATACTCAATCCATTGACCTTTGCTGATAGAGGTTTGCGTTGAAGGGATGCTAAACAAATCCAGTTCTGATTTAGTACACTCTCTTGACTCGTGATGAACAAAGGCCATTATTTACTTATTGAAAAAAGTCACTCAAGTCTCCTTTCTTCTTCTTTTGCTGTGGAGATGCTCTCACTCTCTTGCCTGGAGGTGAACTGATTTTTGTTCCCAGCACTTTCCTTTTTGTACCTTTCCGACCAGCTCCTGACTGCGAGGAATTCTGGGAAGACATGTCACTGAGAGCTTGTTTTGCCCTTTTGCTGATTGCGGTTTTAACATGATCTCCATCCAGAACATCTTGAGCCACTTGGACTCCTGTTTGCAATGCTTTTTTGCCGAGTACTTTAGCACCCTGTTTCAGGTGAGGCATCGCCCAGCGAAACAGACCTTTAAATATGGAACCTAGTCCATAGCTTTGTTGAAATCGGGATCCGTGAAGAGCCGGTAAATTACCTCCTTTTTGTTTAGCTTGGTTTAAATAATAGTCTTCGTACAACTTGTTGTTTGGAGTGTAAAGTTTCTTCATCTTCTAAAAATTCGCTGTTCTGCTTTGACGAAAATGAAGTGTAAGCAACACTTTCCAAGCTCAAATGGTACTGATTCTCCTGTGTCGCGCTTTATATTGACTTCGATCGTTTCAAACTCTCTTCTGCTGACAGGTAAGTAGTGCGGGCGCTCAAACTACTTGTTGACGCGTTGACCGTCATCACCTTCCACGGGGACAATTCGAAGCAAAGGAACCAGAGCATCTCCCACGAATTGTGCTTGAACAATATCACTGTAAACATAAAGATCGTGAGACCCTTGCTCCAAATCTGCTTCTCTCTCGGCGATGGAAGTGCCTGAAATCCGAGTATTGGAAGAGAACCCGAGCATTTGCCCGATGTCAGAAAAATACACTTCGGCGCCATTTTGTACGTAAACGGTCACTTTTCGATTCAGGGTATCGAAGGAAAATTGCACATCGTCTTTGAAGCGATCATCCTCACCGACCACTTCGTTCATCTTAGCTATGACATCGGTGATAGAGGAGTAATGTCCCGGTGGAATAATTAGTACCTCCCACACACCATGCAGTTTTGGATTTCGGAGATAAAATCGATTCCGGAAATTGCCTTGAACGTTATTCCAGCTATGTGGATAATGAATGTCGGTTAAAGCCACTTCCCAGTCACCCGATAAAATGATGGTTTGAGGCAAGCCTACCCTATACTCGGATAAGGTATTCTTTGGAAACTTATCGAGACTACTATTACTAGGGAGATGGAGATAAAACTGTGTTACCTCCATCGTGTCTTGTGTCGAAATGAAAGTTTTACTCTGGGGATTCTTAATTTATAAGAAATCACGCAACAACCAACGAACATTTTCACTTTCTTTTATTGAATTCGAAAACAAAGCCTACATTACAATTTCGAGATATCACTTTCAGCAACCCAGCTGTTAAACTTGTCTGGGTATCCTTTCCATTTCACAAAATATTCCACTACTCCTTTGCGTTTTCGTTTACGTAAAACTTTTTCAACTCGGTAGACATCATCGTTCTTAAGGACTTTTTGTAATTCCGCTTCGTAAAATGTTCCTTCCAAGATTACACCTGCATCATCTTTTAGTTTATAAACGGGCACTTGCCGCACCATTCGCTTGTACACGGTGAAAATTTCCTCTGTAAAATTAGGGAGGTAAGACTTGTCAAACATTCGCTTCACTTTGCTGATCCTAACGCGATCTCCCACTTGAAGTTTAAATCGCACACGCTTGTCAACATCATTGCCGTACAAAGTATCCCACACTTTAGCTTCATTGGCTTTTGTCACCTGACTTAGTTTCATCTTGATGCTACGATGGTAGGTGTTATTGTAAGATTTTACCAACTGGGGTACTACGTCGATATAGGTCAGAGTGTTTTTAGCTGTGAAGTACTTGTACATCTTGTTCTTAAATGTACGGTTGAAACGCTCCACCACTGACGCTTTGAGCCCAGAGTTGACGGTAAAAAAGTCAATGTTCTTCTCGCGAAGAAAGTTTTGAAACAGCCGGTTTAGAAATTCAGTGCCCTGATCCGTTTGAAGCTTGTTTGGTTTACGACCAGAGGATAGAATCGTCTGAAAAGCTTTGATTAGTTCTTGGCCTTGTTTTTTCTTTAAAGGCACCACCCAAGCGTACTTGCTAAAGATGTCTATACACGTCAGTAGGTATTTATATCCCTTGTTGTATCGACTTAAATTTTAAACATCAACCAGATCTGCTTGAAATTGTGCATCAATACCAGAAACAATGACGCGACTTCTCTTATAGTGTCTTCGGGCAGGTTTATGAAGCGTGTAAACATCTTGCTGAGTCAACCAATCTTGAACTTGTTTCCGAGAAATCTTATTCTTTCCTTTTTCTTTGACCGCTCGGTACAGCATCTAAACCACCGAAACTTGCGGGTTGACTCGGGTCGAGATATACGCTCGACAGTGTTTTTTCCATCGCAGAACTCGGAGTTTTGAACAATCACTTGACCCCCGCAACAGGCCAGAAGGCAGCGAATGCGGTTGAAAATGCGCTCTAATGCCAAAGTGGGTGAGGACGGCCAGCAACCCATTACTAGTGACTACTGCGAACGGCGACACTCGACTGACTTCTCTTCATGCTGCACTCCCTTATATATCTATTCTTGTATTTGGGTAAGAGTGGGAACGAGAAAATCAAACAGTTGTTCCCATTCCTCGTCAGTCAGTCCCAGTTGCTCGACAAAATTAAAAAACACTAATAATCTCCCCCAGTGAACTTTTGTAAACACCTCTGAATTAAGACGTTTTAACTTGTCAAGCGTAGATCCCGGTAAAGCGCAAAATGTCTCCGTGAGTGAAGCAGTGTCACTTGATGACATATTCCTTGCTACGAGGCAATAAAAGAAAAATCGTACCCTAAGAACAGAAAGAGTAAGACCCATGTTAACGTGTAGACAGATAAACATACACTGGGTCAAAATCAAATCGTGTAAATGCTTTATTACTTTTACAGAAACAGCTTATTTTGAATTTCATTGATTACAAGGTAAAGGTCCATTGGTTGTTCTTCTTTTCTGACAATAGTTTCAGGACATTGAATTTCACTGAGGTCATTGTTCTCTGAATTGACTCTTTCACTGATATTTTTCCACTTGAGACCACTGGGGCCATAATAAACTGAATGCAAAATTCGATCTTGTAATTGCTTCGCTTGAGTAACTTTACCACATCCTTCAAGCTCCAGAGATGTGAGGTATAGACTGGTCCAAGGCGTCTTTGCGAGCTCGCTCACGTAGGCTTCCCAGGATTTGCTTAGTTTGAAGCTAAGAGCACTGCAAACACTTTCGGCAATTTTTTGGACGTCGTTGAGGTTGATTTTCTCCGACACGTCATCTCGGAAATACATCCAAGCATCTTCGCTATCCATGATCAGACAGGAGTGCTGTATTTGACTGGGATGTTGAATAGCGCAGCCATTGCAGCGATTTATTTTTTCTTCATGGATCAGTGAGTCTAGTATAGCCACGTAAGTAAGCTGTAATATCTTGTTCCACTTCGTCAACCGTCAAGAAAGGTTTTGAACTAGATTCAACTTCCATGTTTGGAAACACCTAACCAAAGAAATAACTCGACCGATAGACGTTTATGAATGATGTGTTCGGCACAGAACGCGCTTTTATGGGTTGGGAAACAATAGAAACGTTTGATCATTTAAAAATGAACTTGATCAAGTCCCATTTTTTTAGTGGGTTCAAGCTTAAATTCGAGGGATTTTCCCATACCCTTCTTATCTGTCTTTAAATTTTGGCGGTTTTCACATACTAAAACTGACCCAATTTTTCAGAAGATAATTTTGGGACATCTTCTCTGGACTGTAATTTTCAAGCTTTAAAAATCAAAGTAAGTATCTTTACATTTTTTACCATCCGTTCTGCTGTATGCGTAAATCACGCATCTGGGGCTGGTTTGACAATTTGTAACAGAGATTAACTTAGTTCATAGTATAACATCCTTTGGTATAACATCCATACCTTGGGTATAACATCCATACCTCGGGCATAACATCCATACCTTGCAATAGGGTATAACATCCATACATTTGGTATAACATCCACACCTTGGGTATAACATCCATACTTTAGGTATAACACCCATACCTTGAGTATAACATCCATACCGTGAGTTTAACATCCATTCATTTGGTATAACATCCATACCTTGGGTATAACATCCATACATTTGGTATAACATCCATACCTTTGGTATAACATCCATACCTTGGGTATAACATCCATACCTTTAGTATAACGTCCATACCTTTGGTATAACATACATACCTGTGGTATAACATCCATACCGACACCTTCTGAAATAAAATGGGTTTTTCCAAACGTACCATTTTCCGTCGACCACGTGGATACGCCTCGAAACATGTAATTCGTTTCATTGTAAATCTAATATTTCCAGCAACAACCAAACTAGTACAGTAATGAATAAGCCTTTATTTAACCACTAGGTCAATTTAATAGTCACAGTATATTAACAGTTCTGAATCTACACCTTGAATTCAGTGGAAATTTTCCACACATATTGAAGAAATGCAAAAGTCGGGAGACCAAGGGAAAAACTAAAACTAACATACGGAAGGCATTCTTACGGCCGGCGTAATTATAGTAGCAGAAAGGAAGCGCAAAGTGTGTTACGATCCAGTGGAAGACAGCAGTTCAGTAGCAAGTTCTCACTGCCTACCTGTCAATAAAAAAGAAGATAGTAGAAAGGAGATTGTACATAATTATAATTGTGCCTGTTTTGTATTCAAACAGATAATATAATACCAAGTTCTTGGAATAAGCGTGAGACTAGCCGGGGTAATAACATCGACACGGCTTGTCTTGTACTGTCTCTCGCCATGGTACGAGTGCAATTTGTCAAAAGTCTGGCAGTCTACATTTAGCTATTTGCAAACCATGTTTTCTTTAAATTGAATAAAGAATGCACCATCATTCGCATTTTAAATCTCAAATACACAGCGAAAGAAACATCTTGGGAGAGCGAAGTGCTCTCCGCCTGACAACATTCGTATACAAGCTACGACGAGTGCATGAAAATAATAGAAAGAGCCCAACCTAAAACTCGATATACCTTTTACAATAATAATAATAATAATAATAATAACCTTTATTTACACTCGGCAGTATTTATAGCACAAAGGCTAGTGGGGCCGAGCAAATACATAAACAAATAATTCAAATAAACAAATAAACATGATAAGAATCCCAACTGGTTGAAGGCAAACCAGTTGGCTATTTAATAGGATGACCGAGGAGTTGAACCAGGGACTACCCAGAACAACACCAGCTAGTGGCGAGAGCGGGATTTGAACCCTGGGTGACCGCATTGAAATCCAGCGCCCCAAACACTCGGCCATCCTGCCTCCTCAAATAGCATAACCATAACTAACATCTCTATACTAACCTAAACAATTTTATACATTTATGTTTGCAAGTGGAACAAAGTGGACCACGTCGCTTTCGATTCTCACCCGTACGGAGTAACGTCATCTTCAGAAGATCCACTGTTGTTAGTCTGGCTTTCAGCTCTTCATTTTTCAGGGTAGATCGGTGGCACCTACGGTTGCAAAACCTTCGCGTGCCATGGCTTATAAGCGTTTCAGACTTTGTATAGACCAAGGCAGTTGTATCTTAACCATTTTCACACGCTTTTCTTTGGAGCTATCAACGGAAATGAAATGCATACCGGTTTACCGGACTCCGACCAGACTGACAGCTTTTGAAAGGGCAAATCTGTTATTGATGAATGTGTGTCACGTAGGTAGTGATTCGATGGAGATTTCAGACCTAGCAACGACTGTAAAGTAAACTTGACTGTTAAAAAACATTTTAAAATATCATCTTTTTAGGATGCAGAGAAAATTTGCTTAACTTTTACAAATGGCTCGAGTTCTGCTTTCATGAGATCATGAGTGAGACGCTAGTGTGACAAAATGAATTTTTGTAATATCCGGCGTTTGTAGCCAAAAATTTGCTGACGTAACCTCGTGGTTAACCGAATAACGACTTTCCAACTGAGTGCGCCAAAATATTTTATAGTGTGTCCAGTATGTGCTCAGAAGTGCTGATCAAAAGCCGAGAGCCTTTGTCTCAAGACCGGGCTATTTGGAAACAACGGAAACGTTATGGGTATTTGGTATTTCTTTGCGACACTCAATTTAAGCCAAGAATCAATGAAGTAAGTGGAACTGTTGTAGAACTTACACTCAGTAAAACGACCTATTTCGTTGTTCACCGCTGAGGAGTCTCGCTCCTGAGTGAGCGGCGGAAATCGAAGGCCAGTTTTAGCCGTTGCAAATGCAGGTGAAGGCAGTGTTGTTTGAGTACACAGGACGAAAATGAAATTCAATTGCTTGAGGGACCTTGAATTAACATGCGTAGTAAACTAGGCCTACGTGTGTGTAGTACGGAACAGAGTTCCGAGGGGTTATCACGGTTATCAAGTAAAGATCAAGCATGGCTCGATTAGCTCAAGTGAAATGTGGCTTCTTTCGGGATTTAAAATGTGAGGAAATGCATGCATTTTTCTCAGCCAGCAGGTTGAGATGTAGGATTTCTACACCAGTTCTCTTGTTGTAGATAGAGTAATGAATTAAGCGGCAGAAACTATTGTGCAGAACTTATGCATCCAACACTTCTTGAGTAATCTTGTTTAAATTTCGTCTCTGCACATTACCCGTAGTTATTAACTATAGATTGTTAGTGTGGAATTCTGTTCTGAATAAATGTCAGTAATTATGAACAACCTTAAGCAACTGTGCTTTAATCGCGTGTTAACATGGAATAACTCCACTGAAATGTATGCCTGCAGTCAAGTATTTTCATGTTCTTGAGGAAATTACGTTTTATATGTAGAGCGAAATTGAGCTTTTTTCACAGACAAGTTCCGGATTTTTGTGGAAAAACACATTTTACTTTAGAACGCGTTTACCTTGGGTATATCCATGCCTTGGTATAACATCCATACCTTGGGTATAACATCCATGCTTTGGTATAACATCCATACCTTGGATATAACATCCATACTTTGAGTATAACATCCATACCTTGGGTATAACATCCATACTTAGGGTATAACATCCATACCTTGGGTATAACATCCATACCTTGGGTATAACATCCATACCTTGGGTATAACATCCATACCTTAGGTATAACATCCATACTTTGGTATAACATCCATACCTTGGGTATAACATCCATACTTTGGGTATAACATCCATACCTTGGGTATAACATCCATACTTTG
>JAEMWC010000429.1:582500-622500 GCA_016490735.1 Pachyseris speciosa
ATTCCACCAACACAGTCGGCAACAAAATTACTTGAGACAGCACACAGAAAGGCTTCTTTGTACTTTCGGCGGCTCCCCGTCCCCTGTCAGTGTTGTTTCTTGCAATTCGTTAACCATATCCTGTGACTCAATGATGGGAGACAGCGGGAAACGGTTCAAACGTTTTTCAGCATTTTTTCGTTAACTGTAGTATTTATTTATTTATTTGCCACACTCAATGAACTTACAACGATTGATAAATTACTTGCAAGGGAACCTAATTAGAACCATGGGGCTCGTAGGTCAAGAAATAAAAGATGACTCAACCTAGACAACATGGTACTAGGAAAGTTATTTAAGATCATCTGTTGTGAGGTTTTATAACAAATTCAAATTAAATGCCTTTTATTGATGTTGCTTTTAATTTTGGTTTTAACTATACATACATACATACATACATACATACATACTTTATTGTTACCTCCCCAAGGGGGCTTTTCAGGAACAATTATAAAATTTAAATTACCAAAGTTACTAATAACTACACAATTAAAATTAATTAAATTTAAGAAACATTTACAACATGATCTAAACTTTGTAATCGAGAAAATACTAAAAATAAATGAGGTTTAGGAAGTATTTACAAAATTGTCTAAAAGCTTATTCTTTAAGATACGTTTAAAAACTTGAACCGAACGGCTTGATTTTAAAAAGGGGTCTAAATTGTTCTAAAGTCCAATAGTTCTGTAATAAAATGTTCTTTGTCCTGAGGCTGTTTTAAAAAGAGGTATATTAAGCTTTTGGCCACTCCTAGTTGTACGCTTGGTAACTTGCTCGCGGGTAATGAATTGTGACGTGAATTGTGACGTGGTAGCTTGGCGGTAGTATAGTTGGTCCTTAACGGGTAACCAAGACAAACTTTTTAAGTGGGGAGTTATATGATCGTACTTTCTCGCGCCACTGACGATTCGACATGCGAAATTCTGCACAGCCTGCAATTTCTGTATATTTTTCTCTGTGGTATTTGCCCAGACGTTCGAGCAGTAGTACAACTTACTGAAAACTAAGGCGTTTATCACGGTTAACAACGACGTTCTGTCAAGACAGTGTTTGACACGGCTAATGTGCGCCAGGCGTGCGATACATTCCGATACTGTGGTCTTAATATGATCATCAAATGTCAAGTTCGAATCCAAAATCACGCCGAGATCTTTGGCTGATTGTACAGGGGAGATGTCCTTTCCCAACAAAGACAAACGAAACTCATGGAGCCTCGAAGTCATCGGTCGGCTTCCGAAAACAATTAATTTCGTCTTGTCTGGATTTAGTAATAGCCGATTTCTGAAGCACCAGTTGCGCACCCCGAGGAGGTCTTCGTTCATCTCCTCAACAATCCGTTGGGTGTCTTGTGAATGAAAAGAAACAAACAATTTTGTATCGTCTACATAGCATTCAGCAGAGCAATTCCGTGGAGCTTCTGGTAGATCATTAACATATATACTAAATAATAAGGGTCTCAGGATGCTACCCTGAGGTACTCCATATTCAATTGGTATTGGATTGGAAACAGTGGAGTGAATTCGTACAACTTGATATCTATTTGTGAGATAGCTGTTAAACCATTGTAGGAAACTAGTTGAGGCGCCAACATCTTGTAGTTTTCGTAACAGTATTTGGTGGTCAACACTATCGAACGCTTTGCTCATATCTAGGAGAACACAGGCAGTTAATTTCTTATTATCTATTCCTTTAAGAAATGCATCAGTCGTGTGAAGTAATTTATTTTAATAACAGTTTATTAATGAGTGTGTTTGTTTCAGTTTTTAATGCAGTTTGCAAAGTGGCTTTCACTGAAGAATAATAATTAATTGCTTTCTGTCATTTCTTTTATCATTTTTCAATTCAGGACTTCAACGGAACCCACAATTGACCTGCTCCCAACGTCAGTGGCTTCATAGCTCAGTTGGTTAAAGCATCGCACCGGTAATCGCGAGGTCACGGGTTCAAACCCCGTTGAAGTCCTGAATTTTTTTCAGGCTTCTTTTCGCAATTGCATAAATTGCGTTCACAACTGCGAGGATCATTCTTCATTTGATTTCATTTCCGCAGTTCATATATGATTCATTTCATATATCATTCACAGAACCAAACTCTGGTGCACAGACAATTTGGGTCCTGTTATTTCTGATTTCACAGCAAAATAAATAGGTTGGCCTTTTAAGTTTGGGCAAGTAGGGAAGTAAAAAGGCAGACTACAGAACTTTTCTCTGTGCCCTGGCCATTGTCATACTCTTGGACCTTAGTGCTACTTTTGATACCATTGAACATTCCATTCTTCTGAATATCTTGCAACAGGATTTTGGAGTATCGGGACTGCTTTAAATTGGTTTGACTCATTTGTGTCTGGTCACAAACAACGTATACTTGTTGGTGATAAGACTTCTGATGACTTTAATCTGAACTGTGGAGTCCTCCTGGGCAGCTGTATGGGGCCTATTTTATTCACCCTCTACGTCGCCCGCCTCTTTAACATTATTTCTCAGCACCTCCCTTCTGTCCATGGTTATGCTGCTGACACCCAGATTTACCTCTCCTTCTGACCTTGCTCTGTCCATTCCGAAATTAACGCTGTCTCTGTGATTGAGAAGTGCATTGCTGATGTTCGTTCTTGGTTTATTGCTAATCGTTTAATGATCAATGACACGAAAACTGAGTTTTTAATTATTGGCTCCCATCAACAACTTGAAAAAACATCTATTGAAACTATTATCATTGGTGACACCCTCATTAAACCTTTAGAAAGCATCAGGAACCTTGGGTCCTGGTTTGATGCTCATATGCGAATGAATGTTAGTAGTATACTATGTTGTTTTTACTCCTCCTTTTGGATTTCCCTTGGATTTCTCGCATACTAATTTGGATTTCCCGCATACTAATTTGGATTTCCTGCATACTAATGAAGTGTCTAGCTAGCTAGGTAAAAATGGGTTCCTCCATACTAATGAGCGTCACTCTAGTTCAATAAAAACAATAGACCTGCCCAAACTTGCCCGATCTCTTTTAACTCTGATTGGTTCATGTAGAATGTGTTACGTGTTCAAAATAAAAGCGGGTAGATTTCGAAAGCACTATCGTTCAAGCAATCGCTTCGCTAGGAAAAAAGTCTAACTGTCACCAATATTTTTTCAGACATTGCTCCAAACATGCAAGTCAAATCAAGCGCTAATGTTGTAACTTAGTTGAAAGCATTAAAATACAGGAACTTATTTGTTGTGTGGCAACAAAACTGATCCATCTATTCGAGAAACCGCTTGGTTCTGACTGTTCTTTTATTAAGCGGTAGTTCCGTTCACACAACCAAAACATACACATGACAGAAATGTTAACCGAAAACTGCGTTCTCTTCTATCTCAATATTGAAAACCCCGATACTATCTGACCTCTCAGCTTTGGCGATGAGAGATGTGTGAGAGAAAATAAATCCTTAGCTAACTTTTTTTTCGTTTTCCGCTCCGTTAGTCACGCACGCGTTATGCAAAACGGATCTCAGCTCTTCTCTCAACCCTATATTTGCATACAAACTCTAAAGTAAAAAAGCCCATGGGACATCCTTGAAACCACCGCCATTCAACAACGACAATAGACGGCTTAACTTGTTTGGAACGATCAATATAAACACGCGACTAATATGAATTACACGTTTCTTGAGAGACAAACATAAACTTTATTGTCTTTTCTCAGCGAATACAGAAACAATACAGAAAGTGATTTAAAATGAATAAACGTCAGTCATCCTCTTAAAATTCGTGTGGAGGAAAAATCAATAGTCTTCATCTTCGCTTGGAAGATAATGACTCCTCTTAAAAGTTTCTGAATCAATGTGTTGCACTGCGAGACAATCAGAATGTTTTGGAACAACACGTTTCTTGAATCATTATTAGCGAATACAGAAAGATTAAAATACACAATGAACAAAAATCAATCAAGTTTCTCTATACTGCAAAAGCATTTAAACTTTCCCTCTCCGTATATTTATAGTAAAGTTATATCAAAGATTTCCCTCCTCCTCCTCCTCAATTCTATTATTTTCCCTCCTCCTCCTCAAGAACCACCACCACCGCCACCACCACCACCACCACCACCACAATTCGATTGTTTACCACCACCGCCACAATTCTATTGTTTACCACCACCACCACCACCACCACAATTCTATTGTTTACAATAGAATTGTGGTGGTGGTGGTGGTGGTGGTGGTAAACAATAGAATTGTGGTGGTGGTGGTGGTAAACAATAGAATTGTGGCGGTGGTGGTAAACAATAGAATTGTGGTGGTGGTGGTGGTGGTGGTGGCGGTGGTGGTGGTTCTTGAGGAGGAGGAGGGAAAATAATAGAATTGAGGAGGAGGGAAATCTTTGATATAACTTTACTAAAAACTATACGGAGAGGGAAAGTTTAAATGCTTTGGCAGTATAGAGAAACTTGATTGATTTTTGTTCATTGTGTATTTTAATCTTTCTGTATTCGCTAATAATGATTCAAGAAACGTGTTGTTCCAAAACATTCTGATTGTCACGCAGTGCAACACATTGATTCAGAAACTTTTAAGAGGAGTCATTATCTTCCAAGCGAAGATGAAGACTATTGATTTTTCCTCCACACGAATTTTAAGAGGATGACTGACGTTTATTCATTCTAAATCACTTTCTGTATTGTTTCTGTATTCGCTGAGAAAAGACAATAAAGTTTATGTTTGTCTCTCAAGAAACGTGTAATTCATATTAGTCGCGTGTTTATATTGATCGTTCCAAACAAGTTAAGCCGTCTATTGTCGTTATTGAATGGCGGTGGTTTCAAGGATGTCCCATGGGCTTTTTTACTTTAGAGTTTGTATGCAAATATAGGGTTGAGAGAAGAGCTGAGATCCGTTTTGCATAACGCGTGCGTGACTAACGGAGCGGAAAACGAAAAAAAAGTTAGCTAAGGATTTATTTTCTCTCACACATCTCTCATCGCGAAAGCTGAGAGGTCAGATAGTATCGGGGTTTTCAATATTGAGATAGAAGAGAACGCAGTTTTCGGTTAACATTTCTGTCATGTGTATGTTTTGGTTGTGTGAACGGAACTACCGCTTAATAAAAGAACAGTCAGAACCAAGCGGTTTCTCGAATAGATGGATCAGTTTTGTTGCCACACAACAAATAAGTTCCTGTATTTTAATGCTTTCAACTAAGTTACAACATTAGCGCTTGATTTGACTTGCATGTTTGGAGCAATGTCTGAAAAAATATTGGTGACAGTTAGACTTTTTTCCTAGCGAAGCGATTGCTTGAACGATAGTGCTTTCGAAATCTACCCGCTTTTATTTTGAACACGTAACACATTCTACATGAACCAATCAGAGTTAAAAGAGATCGGGCAAGTTTGGGCAGGTCTATTGTTTTTATTGAACTAGAGTGACGCTCATTAGTATGGAGGAACCCATTTTTACCTAGCTAGCTAGACACTTCATTAGTATGCAGGAAATCCAAATTAGTATGCGGGAAATCCAAATTAGTATGCGAGAAATCCAAGGGAAATCCAAGGGAAATCCAAAAGGAGGAGTAAAAACAACATAGTATACTACTATTGTTCATATAGGCAAGATTTGTAGCAAGGTTTTTCGCGGATTGTACAACATAACACACATCAGAAAATTCCTTACCGTACAATCGACAAAGACACTAGTCCACGCCTTTGTATCCTCACACCTTGATTACTGTAATGGGCCACTTCTTTTTGGTCTACCTAAATATCAACTCGATCGTTTACAGAAAGTTCAGAATGCTGCAGCTAGAGTGAAAAATCAGATTGCGCAATTTGATCATATCACACCCGCACTTATCGACCGACATTGGCTCCCAGTAACGTTCAGAATTCAATTTAAATTGCTCCTCCTTACAAGTCTACAAGTCATTATGCAACCAAAGTCCTCCCTACATTAAGGATCTTTTGTCCCTGAAACCAGCTACTAATTATGCTCTTCGCTCGTCTGCACAATCTCTTCTGTTCGTTCCAAAAGCGAACTGCTCTTCACTTGGGGATCAGGCCTTTGCTCATGCTGCACCTGTTTTATGGAACTCGCTGCCATTAACTATAAGAGCAAGTAGTAGTCTCACCCTTCTTAAAAAGCAACTTAAAACATTTTTATTTAGGAAAGGTTTTAGTTTGTTTCAATAGTTTTAATGTTTAGTGCCTTTCAATATTGTATAGTATAGAACTTTAACTTATGTAAATCGCTTCTGAATATTGTTTATAGTTTTGATGCTATACAAATTCCTTATTATTATTATTATTATTATTATTATTATTATTATTATAAAACCTTCTCTGATGAACTGTTGCTCCTCACTTAGGTTGTGGACAACTAAAAATTTAATTCAATTTCTTGTTGGTAATCATTAAGTTGCAGCTTCCCTTCCTAAAGGTTTGGTAATTTTGCAAACAACTTTGTTTGGTGACAGTAAAAATGTTGCTGGGAAAAATTATTTTTAAGTTTAGTCAGTGGTGACCCATGTGGAGTACAGATCAGTAACCAACTATCTCTCTTTTTTACAGTTACAGTTTGGATTACCTTACAGTGATGAGTATAACTATGGAGCACATTTCAGGTAATACAGATTTGTATTCCATACAGTACTTAGTGGACCGCCAATATAACAAAGCCCATTATACAGAATCTCTGTTACGTCAAACAGTAATCGTCAGCCTGGCCAAAGTTATGTACAGTAAAATATGTGGAACTGAGTCCCATCATAACAAACTCGGGTATGACAAATTCCCTGTCATAGCAAAGACGCATCTCAGAAGCCTGAACTTTAATTTTACCCTAATATACATGTACATGTTACAAATAAATGTTACCATGGAGCTGAAATTTGGCTATACAAGTGGAAGCAGACAAATACAGCACAGTATGAATGTCATTACTTTGATGATTCAATACCAGATCATATCTGCTTGACTGCACCAACTGGTAATCAAGCAGTTATTAGTAGCACTGAGTGGTGTCATGTAACACCTCTATTTTCCAAGACAAGACAAGATATTAACCAGAACTTAAAATATAATGAGATTTTTGTTGTTTTCCCACAAATCCACTGCTCACAGAAATGTTAATTAAATCAGCAAGGGGTTGACTTAAAATAATACACTGTAGATGCTAATAAGTTAGCTTTGAATACTAAGAAATGTAATTATGTAATCTTCCGTCCCTCCAAATGGTATGCGTTTTCTACCTACATTGCAAAAAGTCTTTAAAGAAAAAAATCCATACACTTTTATTGAAATCACTTGACAATGAAGATGATTATCTTCCTAAAAAAACGATCATTGCTAAAATATCTGCTGGATTTATGGAAGCAAAATAGCACCTTTAAATTTTAGCTCCTGTTATAATTGTAGATTATCATGTTACTGTAAATTAATCTTATTATCTTGTTCTTAGTCAAAAGATCTAGTAACTGTTGTAATCTGTACTTGAATTATTTTTTATTAATTAATTTTTGTAATTTTTGTTATTTTCCTTTTGTGCTTTTAACATCCTTTTAACCCACCCGACTCGACTAGCCTTTGCTACCTTCGGGTGGGTACTTTTTATCTGTGCACATAGTCTTTATTGTTTGTATATTATTTTATACTTGGTAGTGATTGTGATAGTTTCAATAAAATAATAATGTTGCTTGAGTATTATTATTATAACATGGTTTCTTTTGTAGTGAATTCTTGTTATAAGGAAGTCATTTTACTTGTGCACTGGAACATTGTTATCTCTGGTTCCACTTTAGTGGTTGTTTGTTTTTGTGTTGTTTTAGTGCAAGTATGCCCATTATTAAATTAATTCTTTACATAATAATTAAATAATTGTTTCTGACTTGCATGTGAAACAGATTATTCATAACAAGAAACTTAATAGCCCAGTTTCAGGAGTGCTCGATGGAGCCGATCTGCAAAAGAACCGCTCTGCAGGCCGATTTTGGGCTGGCTGGCAAAATGTTTGCTGAAATAAAAATCTTGCTGGCAGTGTTATTTTAACAAAATCTTGCTAGAATTTGTGTCCGTAATGAGTCTTACTGGCTGACAGGAATCAAAACACGTTATTTCTGGCAGTTGTCATTTCAGTTTTCATGCTGGCTGAGAGTACTGAGGGCGCACTTTTATCTGCGTGAGATTGAAAATAAAGTTAATGAAAAACAAACTGTCTTAATATCATGGGCTCGTAACGCATTTTTCAAGAGTCTCAACGTATTGAATAGCATGTGCTTTCAGTTGGCTTCGTATTTTGGTGGATTTTTATCTGCGAGAAGATAGGACTTCGGGGAAAAAACTAAAAGTAAACAACACGGGATACAGATAGAAGCCTACTGCCTTTCTTGGGAACGATCTGACATCCGAAATAAACCATTCGAGATATTTTGCCCAAAAATTAAGTTAAAATCAATACTTAGCTGGCTGGGTATTTTTCTTCCTTACCCGACTGCTGGCTGGCAAACTGGAAAGATTCCACCCGTGCTGGCTGGCATTTCGTGTTTGAGGCATTTTCAACTTTGCTGGCTCGTATTGAAAAGACACGCTCGTAGCTGGCTGGGATTTTTATTTCTCAAACGTTTTGCTCGCTGGCATTGAAGAGCGGTTATTTTTTTGCCAGGAAAGTTAAATATTAACGAAGATTGACAGGGGGACACTCAGCTAGTGTTTAGTACATCGTACGATAAAAATTCTCAGAAAAGGTCGTTGGGTACTCCTGCAGTTTTTCGCAGAGTATGATTTTGGAACTGGATATTAATTAACAAGACAAGAATCAACCACAGGCCCTTTTCAGAATTGGAGTATTACAGCTCTTCAATAAGTTGTTTTATTGTTTGCATTCCTTGTAGTGCTGATAGTGATCATGATGACGATAGTGGAGGTTGCAGGTCACACAAGCCAAGACAGAGGTCAAGAAGCCTGCTCAAGGTCAGTAAGGTAAACGTAATCACACCCAGCAGTGAAACCTGGGATGAGAGCCCTCTCATTGTTGGTCTGAGCATCAAGTGCTGTCACTACCGATAGTTCATCTTTAACTGCTTACGTCTTAAAATAGGGCAATAAAAACCAACCTCTTTGCAAGATTTTACAGGCAAGAGTCTGTGTAATCGTGAAAAGATGTGAATAATTATTACGTGCACTTTCTCTGCACAAAGGATAGGAGTCTTTGTGTAAGTAATCTGGGTTGAGTATGACGATTCTTTCTACTGATGTTTTGGAAATGTCTGTTAAAATATGACCAAAATATTCTTTGTTGGGATTATGTTGGTGCGGATGTGTTTATTAAACAACTTGAAAGCCTTTTTGCAGATTATGACTAATTATTAATTAATATAAAATGTAATAAACAATTTTGTGTTACAGCCCTGGCAGATCTGTTCCTGTTGCAGAGGATGAGCTCCAGTTGCTACATGTAAATAACCACAACAGGGAAAGATTTCCTAGAGTAAGAAATTTTAATTTTCTTAACTACATGTACAGCTGTACATGTAGCTCTGTTAAATAATCGGCATGTGCACCTGGCAGAAGAACAAATTTAAGAAAAAATGTTGTGACAGTCAATCCATTAGTCTTAAAAACGTTTGAACAAGTTTTTTTTCTCAACTGACTTTCAGCTCCTGTTCTGTTACTCACGCTGTTGCTCACTTTGTTACTCACTCTGTTATACTGTTTTATGCCATCAACTAATATTAAATGATAATTTAACCTCTCTGTTTTTTAAAATCTCAACCTTGAATAGTGTTTTCTAAAGTATCTGCTGTTAGTGCTTTTTGATTGTCCATGTGTGGACAAATGTTTCTAGCTGTGCTTTAGTAATTATAAATACAATCATGTACATGTATGTGTATAACTGACTACTTTGTGTTGACAGGACTATGATTGTACTTACAAGTGGACCCTTTACGAAAACAATGCATTTATTGTTACTGTGAACAATATTAAGTATTAAGACCAGGTATTATGGACAGAGCCAGTATAAGATCAATATTAATGATTGTTGCTTTAATTGTACTGATTTTATTTAATTATTATTGGCAGGCTATTACACAGATGGAGGAGAATTTAAATGTAAGTAATGTAGCTATAGGAAAAAAAGTATTGTTAATAATAACAGTGATGATGATTATTATTATTATGATGATGATGATGATGATAAAAACTTAATTTCTCAGTGTTAAAATTTATTAAAAATTGAAAAACTCATGTTTATGCAAGTAACACAGTCTGAAAATAGATATTAATATCTAAAGCCTATTCGAGCCATCAGCCAATTGTGTTTGGAGGGACTTTAAACTGTTAATTTCAGAACATAGTTTTAGAAACAAACAGGTGTTAAACAGTAGTATGGTATGTGTATTCGTAGGAGCTGATACAAGAATTCTCTGAAGAAAAATCCCTCAGTCACAGTCACTGCGATGGAGTTTTGAACTTTGTTTGGAATCAGGTGTGTATCCTTTTTGTCATGTTAAACAGTTCTGAGAATTTCGTGGAGCACTAAATTCATGCATTCCCTACACTTCACAGTTGATAGCTTGTTACCTGTACAGTGTAAAGTCAAAGAGCAGTGATTTTTGTTGATCATTTTAAGGGTTTTTTGTGAAGAGATGTATAATAATTACTGTGATTTGGCCTGGAAATCCAAATCTTTCTCAGTTTGCTCTACTTTGGCATACAAACTGTTTGTCATGTCAGATTTGTACTTTGATGTACACTTACTTTGTTATTTGAAATTAGATGAGAACAGCAAATTAGGGTATTACTTTAGCCTAAACTTGAAGCCAGTTTTGGAAATTGAAGGTCAAAGTACTAAATGTGAATTAAGCACCAAAGCTGCTTGTGAAAGAAAGTACTGTATGATGGATAAACTATAATTTTTATTAATTTTGGTAACTGTTAACTTGCTATATGACATGTGTATTGTGTATTTTATGTTGGTACAGATTGTGGAAGCAGCACGTGACCTCCTTAAACAGTCGCAAGAGGGCTCCCTGACCAGTTTGTACTTTTATAATCTGTCAGATATGCTGGATAGGCTGCTGTTTGAGGTAAGAATAAAATGCAATCAGGGAATTGTTGGTTATGGCTAGAATTAAACATAGTACAAATTTCTGCACAGACTGGAGTTATTAAAATCATGACCTAATTATCTGCTCTTGTTTTTAAAAGTCTCAACTTCCTAGCATTCTCAGCTACCTGGTGCTGGCCTTTGGTGGTGTCCCTCGCCAACTAAGTAAAATTTTGTGGCTGCTGATTTATTTTGCTAGGGCATCAGATGGCATCTGGTGAATAGGGTCGCTTTTTACAGTTCACTTCTGTTCTTAATTACTTCTTTTTTTTATTTGTGCACAGGCTCACCAGAAAACTGATTTGGACATTTCACCTGTTAAGAGGCTTGTGAGGAAGTTGTTGATGATCATGTCCAGGCCTGCATCACTCGTGGAGTGTCTTGAAAGTTCCATAGCTTAGCCAGTCATTTTTTTGGTATTTTTATGAATTGAGACACTGGCTAGCTTAACGTACTGACTTACACGATGGCTAATTACATATGCAGCCCGTTTTAGGGATGACCTTTTTCCTTTTTTTCGCTTAGTAAGTCTGACTAACGTACTTGAATGTTTCTCTTAGTTTTCCTTTCGGTTAACGCACTTGGTTGTTTATTTCGGTCTTGTCTCCCTTAGTTTCAGCTTTCCGTAATTCATCTTTAACTCATCCTATCTTTTCAATAATGAAGTTGTACTAAAGAGACTACAACTACTAAGTAGACTACAACGACATTGCTATACTAGCCGTACTTGGCGTACTAAGGGAGTGTTGAGAATAAATAATACAACGATATGGTCGCACTAGCGGTACTTGGCGTACTGAGAGAGTGTTGAAAACGAAAAATACAACGATACTGTCGTACTAGCCGTACTAAGGGAGTGTTGAGAATAAAAAAATACAACGACACTGTCGTACTAGCCGTACTTGGCGTACTAAGGGAATGTTGAGAACAAAAAGTACAACGATACGGTCGTACTAGCCGTACTTGGTGTACTAAGGGAGTGTTGAGAACGAAAAATGCTACGGCACTGCCGTACCTAGCCGTACTTGGCGTACTAACTAAAGGTAGTGTTGAGAATAAAAAAAAATACAGCGATACGGTCGTACTAGCCGTACTTGGCGTACTAAGGGAGTGTTGAGTATAAAAAATACAACCATACTGTCGTACTAGCCGTCCTTGGCGTACTAAGGGAGTGTTGATAATAAAAAATACCACGATACGGTCGTACTAGCCGTTGCCGTGCAGTACCGTTTGCCGTACAGACAGGTTGACTGAATGACCATTCAAAAAAATTTGGTTTATCAACAGAGTTGATAATGTAAATTGACCACCGTACAGGGATTCAATTAGCTGACATTTCGAGCATTAGCCCTTCGTCGGAGCGAATCGACGAAGGGCTAACGCTCGAAACGTCAGCAAATCGAATACCTGTACGGTGGTCAATTTACATTTATCAACTCCGTTGATAAACCAAATTTTCTTGTTTCACACCCCCACCGACGCAGCACCACAGTTTCTTTAGAAACTAATCCCCTATATTCATTTGAATGACCATCAGCGTGTTTACAGGTTGAATGGCTGGCTGTCTGGCAATTCATAGACTAACAGACCCTCTAACTGAGAGACAGACTGACTATGAGGCTGACTGACTGACTGACTGACTGACAGACTGACTGACTGTTGGATGGTTGTCAGACTTGACTTAATGTGGGCTGGCTGACTGACTGATGAACAGAATGGCTGGCTGGTTTACTGAGATGACTGGCTACAGCGTTTATAGCTAATTAGTGGGATGACTGGCTTGCTGTGTGGCGACTTGCAGACAAGCTGACTGTTTGACGGACAAACTGACAGGCTGGCTAACTGGAGGCAGGTCTGAACAACTCACTGAATACATGGCATGATTGGGTAGCCGGCCAGCTTGCCGACACAGCAAGCTGACTGGCTGGTTGACTGTCTGACTGGTTTGTAGGCAGGCGGGCAGACATACCGACAGACTGACTCACTGGTATGCTGACTTTTGAACTGATTGCTTGATTTTCAACAGGTAAAGAATAATATAGTAGTGTGTTAAATTGAACATTTTCATGTATTCACAGGAATTTAGCCCTGAGGATTTCTATAATAAGTTAGAGGAAGAAGGAAGAGTGTTGGAGAAGATCCCTGACAAGGTAGACATCACCAACTATGTGAAAATAAAGCTTGGGCTTCTACAAACTGAAGAGTCTAGACCAGACTCACCAGAGGTAAAATATGCAGTTCATATGCTCATTAACATGCTGTTGAGCGAGATATTTCAGCACTCAGCAACATATGTTGGTTCTGTTAATTTCTCCTAGATCCACTATCTCTGCCTCCATGAAAACTGATTCTAGAAATGTTCGTATATTTCCTCTGAAAAATTCCTTTCTCTTAATTAAGTTATGAAGTTGAATTTCTCTCTTTTATCAAGCTGTCACTGGACTTACGTCGTTAGTTCAGGTAGATTCTTGTGGAGGTTTTAGTTGCTGACACCCAAAATGGAACACTCAGGCATTCCATTGTTCAGGCATGTAAAGCGGTTTTAAAATTCATTTTAAAGTACATGTAGTACACTTAACTCTGCTTATGTACACCTCTCACTCCGCTTGTGGACACCTCTCACTCCGTAAGCGGATACCTCATAAGCAGACACCAACAAACTATGGCCACAGCGATTTCTCCACTGAAACTCTACATTTATGACCAGCTGGCTCATGTAAGTTGACACCTCCCAAAGAGCAGACATCTGTGTTTGGCCGAAGGGTGTCCGCTTACAGGAGAATTGACTGTAATAACACACTGGGCTTACCTGTAGTTATTTGCCCTTTTAAACCAACAATACCACAACTGAGAAGCTATAGAAACAGAATGGAAAATCAGTCTCTCTCACGACTTTGGTTTTGACTTGAGTTTAACTTTTATTCGAAAATTTCAACTGCCACATGAAGATCAAAAGTGGCCAAACTGCTCTTCTTTGTGTTTATCATAAACGGCATTCTTTAATTGTAGTTATTTACTTGTTGTATTTAGAAAGATGACAGCACCCCTCCAATGGTGTTTGAAAAACCAACGGAAGACAACTTTGAATACACACAACTTATCAGCAATGGAGCTTATGGGTGAGTGCATGTAAAACAGTTTTTTTTTGGTTAATGCACATGTACATCAGGGTTCCAGATAAGAATTCTAATGGATCCGATTCCCAAGCTTCCCAAGCTTCCCAAAATTGGACGTAAAATTTAGCCGTCTATATCAGATATAAAGACACTCATTAAATTTTAAGTTAATTTATTTTGTATTTCCTTCATGCATTGTTAATGAGTTCTTGAATCATAATTACAGTGCACAGCTTCCTTGGAGAGCACTTTTTATGAAGAGGACTGCATGGTTAAATAAAGATGTTGTTAGTTTATATAAGGCCCATGCAAAGACTCTTAGCATTGTTGTCCAACAACCCCCAACACTTTGGGATCCAAACATATCTGTTGTAGTTGAATTTTATCCTTGGTTCAATTTTTATTGTCCTTTGTTTTGTACTCATTATCATACATTACCAAACACAAGAACAAAAGAAAATAAAAATTGAACTAAGGATGAAATTGAACTACAACATATCCAACATGTTGGGTTCGTTTGAACACCATGTTAGGTTGTGTTGGGTGCCGTTGGAAGTTAAAACAACAACGTGCAACGACTGCTAACAACACTCGTCACAGTTTTGAAACACTTCCCGTATGTATAACCCAATAACATTGAATGTTGTTGAGGAAATCTGCGTTTTGTATTTTATGCTAAGCCTTGTGTTTGTGGTTTGTGTTTGATCACATTTCAGAGCTGTTTACCTAGTGCGACACAAGCAAACACAGATGCGGTTTGCCATGAATAAGATGAACTGATGCTCCACAGAAATCAGGTACAATATATGTTATGGTTCAATGTTATCCTTGTTTAGATTTTTTCTCCCTTTCACCAGACATTACCATAATAACCAAGGGTAAGATTGAATCCCAACATATAATAAAAGCCATGTAGAAGTTATTGCCACAAGGCAATGAGGTGATGAAGTTATGTAGTGCTTGGGATCCCTACCCCAAACAGCCTATTGCTGAAGTCGAAAAGATTCAATGTAGAGCAGCATGCTTTGTCCTTTCCGACTATAAAAGCTACAAGTCTGGCTCTATGTCAATGATGCTGTAAAAACTTGGCTGGCCACCTTTAAAGCTGCGCAAACAAATAGACAGAGTAATTCTCTTCAACAAAGGCTTAAATAATCTGGCCTCCCTTCCCTTCCTGGAATTACTCAAGAAACCCACCCGGAGATCAAGACACACATTGTGAACACTACATCCTACTCTCAGCTCATACAAATTTGTATAGATACAGTTTTTTACCCCAAACGGTAACCAACTGGAACAACTTACCACAACCTATTATTGACTTATCAACTAAGTTAGGAGCCTTTCAGGACTCCATATTATCACATTATTGTAATTAGTTAACACTATAATAATTAATTAACACCACAACCGCTGACAGTGTGCATATATATCTTTATGAGGTAGCACAATAAATGTGAAATGAAAAAAATGAAATTCTACTGCATAAAGGGATTAAGGTGTTGGGACTTGGTGCACATGTCAGATGTGTGGAAAATCACCAATCTTTGTCTGGAAAATGGACAAAGAAAAAGGTTCAACAGATTGATGATTTCAACAAGGAAATATGAAATAGGTTTGTCTTATCAGAGAAGTGACTTCGCTTAAACTACTAGCAGTCTCTTATTGGATAGTTGAGATGGCGTGCAAAATATCCAAAGCGTAAAGGGCAGGCGCTGAGGGGGACTAGGGGAGCCTCCCCAGTCTCTTCTCGTTTTTTCTCCTCGTTCTGGTTTCGCCACGCTTTTTTGATGGTTTACGCTCGTGGTTATACAGAAAGGGACTGTCAGCAAACTAAACCTCACTGGCCTAACAATCTGGGCCTTGTTGTTAGTGCTAACCAGGGTTAAATACCATGACAACCAATAGGTTTTAATACATCTTAACCAATGGTTAGCGCTAACCATGCTTCAAGTGACTCAGCCCTGATGTTTTATTCCCTAACCTGTCCTTAGGTACAGCAAGTGTTTGCTGAAAGAGACATCTTAACGTTTGCTGAGAATCCATTTGTGGTTGGAATGTGGTGCAGTTTTGAGACAAACAAGCATTTCTGTATGGTGATGGAGTATGTTGAGGGAGGCGATTGTGCTTCGCTGCTGAAGAATATGGGTCCTCTGCCTATGGATTTGGCCAGGTGTGAACTAGTGTTGTCTTTCATTACATTACCTTAAATGTTATCTCAGTGATAACCCCATGGAAGGTGTGGTGGGCACATGAGATTGAGAAAAACAATGTTTGAAAACTGGAAAGTTTTTTTGTCTTTCCAGGTCATACATAGCAGAGATGCTGCTTGCTGTTGAGTATTTACACAGTTATGGAATCATACATTATGATGTCAAGCCAGACAAGTGAGTTACAGTATTGTGGTTTTTTTTCGACATATGTTGATTATTATTAGTGGCAGCAGCAGTGCAGTTGGAGTAAACAATCTGTACGAATCTGTAGAAATAATTCTTGGTTCCTCAATCCAAAAGCACTTCTACACTACACAAACAAACAATGTTTTAACTTTTTATCTCTTTCTAGTGGGCATTTTCTGTTTGTTGTTGTTGTGGTTGTTGTTGTTAATTATTGTACATGTAAGTTTTAGAGCCTGTTCACATTGAGGTGGAGGACCCCGGAAAGGTGAGATACCCCGCCTTGGTGGGGTTTCTCCTCTCTTTATTTCTTGATCGCATTCACATGTGAAGTGCGGTACCTCACCGAGGCAGGTTGCCCGGTCAGCTGGGGCAGGTAACTCGCTTGGCGGGGGTGAGTTTTCTCCATGTGAATGCTGGAGATGGGGTAGGGTGATGTTCATCTGGGCAATTGCCTCTGAATTCTTTGTTAATATACGCACTTAGCTACCATGCAATAGCATTTTAAACCTCACCCCCGCACCCGGGGTTGCATTTGAAGGCCAGCTTTTTTTTACCACAGGTAGGTGGGATACCTCACCTTCCTGGGGTCCTCCACCACCATCTGATCAGGCCCTTCAGTGCATGTAACACTTTGTAAGTAGTGTTAAGTATTGTTATTAGTAACTGGAAGTACATTGTGATTAATCATCAGAAGCTGTCTTTCCTTTTTGCTTTTCAGTCTTTTGATTACGTCCATATGTATGGGGCACATTAAGCTGACTGATTTTGGTTTGTCGAAGGTTGGACTGATGAACAGTAAGTTGTTCAAATCTACCTATGTGTATTGCATGTTATTCGAAAAAACTAGTGACAGTGAGAATGTCGGGATTCAGTCGGCCAATCACGCAAAATGTTACCCTTAAGTCTGGACTTAAGTCAACTTATTGAGTGTTGTATTTTCCTTTGCAACTTGCTACTGACCAAAGTCCTTGTTTTGACATTTGTCGTGTGGTCTCCATTAAGGGAGCTATGCTACCAGTTTTAAAACTACTTTGAAAAGTTGAAAGAAATATTGGAAGCAAATAAAATTAAAAATTAATGGATCAGTTTTGTCTAAAATTACTTTTACCAATTCACCTTAGAATGTCGGGTATTGGACATAGTAGATGGTAACTTGAAAAAATTGTGCTAACTTGTAATTAAGTGAAAAAAATAAATGACCATTATTTACCCTCGGCAGTATTTACAGCACACAAAGGCTAGTGGGGCCGAGCAAACACATGGAACAAACAATTTACATAAACATAACAGGTTAAGAATCCCAACTGGCAGGATGCAGACCAGCTGGCTATTTACCGAGGTAGAGTGTTCTTAAAAATTCTCAAGTTCTTATATTACTCAACTATGTACAAGGAACAAATTGTTTTACTTGTTTTATAAAAATTAATGTCTCGGAAATTTGCGCGAACTTTCATACCGGACATCAGTTTAAATTTAACGACACTCTAATTTTATGTTCAAAATAATTTCAAATATGGATTAAATCACATAGTTTTATTTATTTCCCTTATTTTCTTTACATGTGACACGTCCAGAAATGTGCGCGCACACACTTATGACGTAGCCTGCGTGCATTATAATTCCATGCTGCATGCACCTGACCTAGGGCGCGTGCATCTATTGAGATACAATGCACGCGATTTGACCAATAATAGTGCGCGTAATTCTTTGAACATTTTATAATAATGTAAACTCAACTGTAGTAATTCATATTTGTACCTTTTTTTCCTATCCAGGTACCACCCATATGTACGAACATTCATTAGCCCAGGAGACAAAGCAGTTTACAGACCAGCAAGTGTTTGGCACTCCAGATTACCTGGCCCCTGAGGTGATTCTCAGGCAAGGCAATGGTAAACATGTGGACTGGTGGTCGCTTGGTATCATTCTGTACGAGTTCCTGATTGGAGTGCCTCCTTTTTATGGTGCTACACCCGAAGAACTTTTTGCTGATACTTTTAAGTGGTGAGTTAACGCACCCTTTCATTTTCACAACTCATGATCTATCGACTTGCGCTGTGTAGAGCAGTCTTCAACTACGTCTTGTGAAACAAAGCAATGATTTAGAACATATTGAAGGATGAGTTTGAATTTCTTGAATTGTTTGCTGTGAATGAAATGCGTGTTGGGATAATGTGTTCAAATGCCTGCCTAGTTTTGCTCCCTGTTTGTTGTACACTAATATATATTTGGAAATTTGTACATACTGTAACCTTTTCCTGCCGTTAACACATGGCCGTTAACACATGGCCGCCAGTTTCAAGCTATTGTCTTAGAGGCCTACTCTAACCTGAGAAGGCGCCCTTAATAGTGTGGCTTCATTTTTAATGTGGTTTGTTCTACATCTACTTTTACATTGAGACGTTAGCATTAACTATATAAAAATTATATAATAATAACGCTAAACTTAAAATAAAATAATTATAAAATGATAAAATTAAAATAAAAAAATGAAAGAATAAAAAATTGTACTCTGTAATTAATCTACTCAATTTCTTGTTAAGAATATCAAAGGATTAAGCAGATACAATGTCAGAGGGGAGGATGGTTTATTCTCTTACTGTTCTGGGAAAAAAGGAATATTTGAAAACATCATTACTTATATGTTCAGTACAATATTTGTGTGTTCCACAAGTTCGAGTTTCTTCAGCTAATGCCAAATATTTAGATTTGTTAATGTGAATAATATCGTTGGTAACAACTTCATTTGATGTACATTGTAATTCCATAGACAGCCTCAAATTAAAGCCATCAGCTATAGGGCCTATATTTAACAGAGTGAGGCCAGATAGCATTTTCCAAATAAGCATTGTTTTTAACAATCTGATGGTAAGATTTCAGTGGGTCAGCACACCCTAATCTATGTTTTGCAAAATGGCTCTTATAAAATCAGCTGTTTAGGGACATCAGTGTGTATACCCTTTCATAGCTGAGCCATTGCTGGAGTTTCTATAATACCGCTCACTGGTTTCGCACTACCTTGAAGAAACAAATTTCATAATTATTCTCTTTCAGTGAAGCACTCCAATGGCTATTGTGCTGCGATAAACCATTTGTTTGCTTTTTTGGTGAAGAGATGCAACAGGCAATTAAGCATTGACTGGTTGTAGTGAGATATTGACTGATTTAAACATATCTCCACTTGGGATTGGGGTGGGGTTGTAGTCCAAGTGCCATTAAAATTTGGCGCCTCTCTGGGAAGTAAGTATTTTGAGAACCATTGGGTGTGATGAGTCAACTGATGCTACCTGTACTTTGGTAAGCTCAAGTTGACAGCTGGGTTTTCCAGTGAAAGTAACATTAATTCTTGTTCTTAAACAACAAAACAATGGTCAATGTTACTGTGACTGTCGTGTTTTCTTATTATTTCAGTGCTTTTTCGTAGGCCTTGATTATATTATGAGTCTCTTTTTGTGGTCTTCTCAGCAATTTGGACCATCCACAAACACAAGATGGCAGACCCAAGATGGCTGTCATTTAAAAACCTAACTTAGTACTTTAGTCTAGATAGTGTATTAAAACACCAAATGAATACTTTTTGGTTGTATTACAGAGGTACGTTTCTGAGAAGGGCCTTGTGCACAGGGATCTAGCAGCAAGGAACATTCTCATAAGACACAGTAAAAAACGCAAGATTGGTGACTTCGGTTTGATGCGAAAGTTGTACAGTGAGGTGTATGAAGGCAAGAAGCAGAAGAAACTGCCAATCAAGTGGATAGCTCCTGAGTCAATCTTTGAAAAGATCTTCAGTGTCAAGAGCGATGTGTATGTGTTGTAGTTCAAATTTTATTTTGGTTAAATTTTTTCAATCCAGTTTAGTTTTTTCAAACTAGTTTATGTTTTTCAAACCAGTTTATTTTTTACAATCATGGGAGGTTTTTCTTCAACAGACAAACTTTAATTCCTTTCTTTAAGTGAACTTACATGTGCCTCAAAAAAGTTACACAAAAACATTAAATAAAGGGTTAGGGTTAGTGGTTAGGGGGTTACGGATTCTGTTTAGGAGGTAGGGTTAGGCACCGATCTTACTAATTAGGCCTAAACCCTGATTTTAAATGGTTAGCTTTTATGGAAGGGTTAGGGAGACTATACTGTAATGCTATTGTATATGTTGTGGTACGAAATTTACTTTCTCCTATGAATAATTAGGGCTAGGAGACAAAGGAAAATAAATTTCATACCAACTGGTATGAAATTTATTTCCTGTCTCCTAACTCTAATTATTCATAGGAGACAAACGAAATAAATTTCATACCAACTAGTATGAAATTTATTTCCTGTCGACAATAAAGGTTAAAGAGTTTTGATTATAGCCGAGCGTCGTAGTCCTGCAGTACAGTATCTTCGTAAACGGTTACAGTTCGACCTTACGAATGGTAAACGTCAGTTATGGACGGCGGTTCACGACGAAAGAATGTTACATTCGAGGAGGATCGACAGAAGGAAGATATTGTTGGCGAATTTAAAATTGAAAGGGAACTCGTAGCGTTGGAGTCGCTGCGTTTCGAAACGTCACCAGAACGTTCACCATGTGCGATATCACCGCTGAACGACATTAAAGAGCTTAAAGGCGCCGAAAACATGGCAGTTCAAGATGATGCCAGGAAAATGCCAGGGATTCGACTGACATTATGGATGTTTTTGCTTTTGAGAACTTGATCCTGGAACCTACTCGTACAACCAATACATCCGAAACTCTGCTTGATCTTATCATAACAAACACCAAATCAAGGGTTTTGCAAGCTGGTGTTGTTAATCCACATATTAGCGATCATGCTCTGGTCTATACCATCTTACGGGCTTCGATACCTAGATCGAGATCTCAAAGAATTTCGTTTCGGAGCAAGAAGAATTTTGATGCTGATAGCTTCTGTGCGGATTTACATAATACGCCCTTTATCACGGTCATGAAAGCCTTTGACGATGTGGATGATATGCTCTTCGCATTTCACTCTCTGTTTACCTCTGTTCTGGATGAACACGCGCCCTTAAAGTCCGTTTGCGTACGTGGGAATCAAGCGCCGTATATGAATGAAGGCTGGAGAAAGGCTATTAGGTATAGAAACCACCTTTGGAAGGTATTTTCGCGTGATCGATCAGATGCTAATTACGCCTCGTTTAAATCCCAAAGGAACTTGTGTACTTCACTGCGGCGCAAGGCAATAAAGAACTATTTTCGGATGAGATCCGAAGAAATAAATCAGGATCCGCGACAGTTCTGGAACACGTACCGGCCTTTCCTACAGTCAAAGCGCGCTTTCAAGTCCAATGACATAATTTTGAAAGACCAAGGGCAAATAGTGACTGACAAATTTCGAATCGCGTCCACTTTTAATGATTACTTTGTTAATATTGCCAATCACATCAACATATCGAACTTAGATGTTTATGGTGACCAATTTGTAAATCACCCAAGTGTGAGAGCAATCAGAGAGAGAACTGTCCTGTCGCCATCACAAGGCTTTTCGTTTTCCCCTACTAATTCCCAGTGCGTTGAGTCTCTGTTGAGTGACATAAACACCAGGAAGTCACCTGGCTATGACAATATCGCTCCCAGATTTCTGAGGGCCTCTGCAGCGGTTATTGCTTCACCGCTTTCTTTTGCATTCAATAACGCTCTTGCTCAGTGTAAATATCCGTCGGCATGGAAAAAAGGACAGATCACCCCCTTGCCTAAGAACCAGGAGGATGACAAGGACAAAACAATGTTTCGTCCAGTTACAGTGTTACCAGCTATGAATAACATCTTTGAGAGGATTTTAGCTTCCCAGCTGCTATCATACTTTCAAGATCTGTTTGACGACTTCTTGTCAGCTTACCGGAAACATCACAGCTGCCTTACCACCTTACTACGACTTGTGGAGGACTGGAAGCAGAGTCGTGACCAGGGGGAACTGGTGGCTATGGTTGCCATGGATCTATCGAAGGCATTTGATAGTCTTCCCCATACGCTTCTCATAAGGAAACTCCAAGCGTACGGACTGGATCGCCACAGTTGTACCTTTCTGCAGGACTATGTTAATGACAGGCTTCAGCGCGTCAGGATTGGGGATACAGTTTCGACATGGGAATACAACCACCGTGGCATACCTCAGGGTAGTGTTTTAGGACCTCTACTCTTCAATATTTTCCTCAATGACTTATCATTTTTCATCACTGGAGTAAAATTAAACGCATATGCAGACGATCAGCAGCTTTATAGCTCTGACTCTGATCATTCAACCCTGTATAATAGGTTAAATGATGAGCTTTCTATAGCGACGGAATGGTTCAAGCAAAATGGCTTAATGGCTAATCCCACGAAGTTTCAATCGTTAATCCCAGGAGATACAGATGAGGCTTTTATCTTCACCGTCGATGGTATACAAATCGAAAGGCGTGATGATATTAACCTACTGCGTGTAAATATTGATTCTAGGCTTACTTTTCACAAGCATGTGTCGACTATATGTAAAAAAGTAAATAATCAGCTGCAGGTTATCAAACGTTTCAGAAATCTAATTAGCGGGCCTACTATGCTTAGGCTTTATAATGCTTTTATTCAACCAGTCTTTTCTTATTGTAGTGACGTATGGCACTTTTGTAGTGCGAGGGACAGGGATAAGCTAGAACACGTAAATAGACAAGCGTTAAGGGTAGTGCTTAATGATAAGGAGAACGGTTATGATGAGATGTTGCGGAAACTGGAAATGGTAAATCTGGAACAGAGAAGGGTTCAGAACATGCTTATCACTGTTTTTAAGTGTTTGCATGGGGCTGCCCCGTCTTATTTGAGATCGCATCTTAAGGAGCGGACGTCGGCGTACTAGCTCAGGGGCCACGCTATTTTGGAACTCCCTACTGTGAAAACAACCACGTATGGTCTCCATTCTTTTCGTTATTTTGGCGCGCATGAGTGGAACAGGCTTCCCGATAGTTTCAGGAGATCGGAGACGCTGGCTGGTTTTCGGCGCGGGGTTAAGCGGCATATTTTCCAAGGCCGGGCATTGCTATATTGATATACTTTTATTGAAACACTCTTATTGTTGTAACGTTCCTATATTATTTCACTTGATGTATTTGTACAGTGGAAGATGGAATTTCTCATGGACTTGACAAGCACTACGAAATGCCATTGCCGTTTAAGAGAGAGAATGTCCAACTTCCAAATAACCGCTCTCAAGCAGTACAGCGCCTTCACAGTCTGAAGAAGAGGCTCCAAGCCGATGCCAAGTATCGTACTGATTATACCAGCTTCATGTCGGAAATAGTTGAAAGGGGATATGCCCGAAAGGTGGAACCTAAGGACCTAAGACTCAAGACGGGAAGGTGTGGTATCTACCTCACCACGGGATTTACCATCCCCAAAAGCCAAATAACATACGCGTGGTATTTGATTGCTCAGCATTTTATCAGGGGGAGTCCCTCAATGGCCACCTTTTACATGGACCCGATCTCACAAGCAAGCTAGCTGGGGTTCTGACAAGATTCAGGAAGGAGAAGGTAGCCTTCATGGCAGATATAGAGAAGATGTTTTTCCAAGTCAACGTCACGAAGAGGGATCAGGATTTCCTCCGCTTCTTGTGGTGGCCGAATGGAGACTTAAGTCAGGAACCTCAAGAATATTGTATGACGGTCCATCTCTTTGGCGCGGGCTCATCTCCAGGTTGTTCGAACTTTGCCTTGAGACGCGCAGCTGAAGACGGAGAAGAAGACTATGGTGTGAGAGCCGCGGAAACCTGAAGAAGAATTTCTACGTTGACGATGTGTTGAAATCGGTTCCCACCGAAGATGAAGCCATAGAACTAATACAAGATGTTAAGAAGATGTGTGCGAACGGAGGGTTTAACTTGACGAAATTTGTTAGTAACAGTCGAAAGGTGATGATGTCAGTACCGCCCGAAGATAGAGCAAAGGAAGTCAAGGATCTGGATTTAGGTCAAGACAAGTTACCAATCGAGAGGGCCCTAGGCGTACAATGGTGCATTGAGTCAGACACCTTTAAGTTCAGGATAGAATTAAAGGATAAGCCCTGCACCCGTAGAGGAATACTCGCAACCATTAGTTCAATTTTCGATCCGATTGGACTCTTTGCACCAGTTGTGCTTATTGGAAAGCAGATACTCCAAGAGATCTGTCATGAGAAAGGCTGGGATGAGCCAATAGAGGGAGAAGTTCTCGCCAGGTGGGAAAGGTGGAGAAGTCAGTTACCAATTCTACAGCAACTTGACATTCCAAGAAGCTTCAAACCTCCCAGTTTTGGAAGAATTGTTACAGCTCAGCTGCACAGTATGTCTGACGCATCACAAGTTGGATATGGTCAATGCTCCTATCTCAAACTTGTCGATGAAAGTAACAGGATACATTGTTCCCTCATAATGGGTAAAGCGCGTGTGGCACCAAGGAAGGCAGTGAGCATTCCAAGGCTTGAACTCGTTGCAGCTGCTGTTTCAGTGAGGGTTGCAAGCATGCTGAAGGAAGAGTTGGATTATAAGGAACTGCAAGAATTTTATTGGACGGACAGCAAGGTAGTCCTGGGTTTCATCAGTAACGAGTCTCGAAGATTCCAAGTCACAGTGGATTAAGGGTCCAGAATTCTTGTGGCAAACAGAAGATCATTGGCCTCAACAAGCATTGTACAAGGACGAGGTCGATCCCAGTTCCCCAGATGTCAGAAAGGTCACCGCCAATGACATGGTAATCGAAGGAAGACAAAACATCTTGAACAGATTTGAAAGATTTTCTTGCTGGCAAAGGTTGAAGACCGCAATAGCGCTCTGTATGAAATACAAACAGCAGTTGAAGTTAATGATCACCAAGGCTGCCAAGAAACCTCCAGTAAATGAAACCCTTCAGGTGAACAAACTGAATCAAGGAGATAAAGAAGGTTCTAGCACAGCATCCCTTGTGGTGAGAGACCTAGAGGAAGCGGAAATGCAGATAATCAAGCTCGTGCAAGCTGATGCCTTTGAGAAAGATGTTAAGGTTTTGAAGGACCTCCAAACCCAATCCAAGGATACATGTGTTCGTCGTCAGTCAGTTAAGGAGAGGAAAGGGGCTTTGAAGAAGAATAGCAGCCTTAACGCGCTTGATCCGTTCTTGATTCCAATGGGGTACTTAGAGTCGGTGGACGGATGAGGAAAGCTAACCTGTTAGATGACCTCAAGAATCCTGTTATTCTACCAAAGTCAGGTCACATCACAAGATTGATCATCGGCCATGCCCATGAGAAAACTAACCACAGCGGAAGGGGTCTCACTTTGAATCAGTTACGGTCAAATGGTTACTGGGTTATCAACGGAAATGCAGCGGTCAGATCCGTCATCGCAAGATGTGTGAGATGTCGTTACCTTCGTGGTACGGTTGGAGAGCAGAAAATGGCTAATCTCCCAAACTCTCGCCTCGAGCCAGGACCACCATTTTCATACTGTGGAATTGACTATTTCGGTCCTTGGTATGTTAAACAGGGCAGGAAGGAAGTTAAGAGATATGGTGCATTATTTACATGCATGAACAGTCGTGCGATCCACATTGAAGTATCACACTCCATGGAAACAGATTCATTCTTGCAAGCACTGAGGCGCTTCATCAGCCGCAGAGGACCTGTAAGAGAAATCCGCAGCGACCAAGGCACCAACTTCACTGGGGCTGAAAATGAGTTGAAAAGAGCTCTGCAAGAAATGGATGACGAAAAGATCAAGAGACAACTCCTCAAACAGGGCACCGACTGGATCAGAAACCCTGCTTCGGCAAGCAATTTTGGAGGAGTATGGGAAAGGCAAATACGGTCTGTACGGAACATCATGGCGGCACTTATGAAGGAACATGGCCACTGCTTAGACGAAGAGTCGTTATGCACCCTGTTGTGTGAAGTCGAAGCTGTTGTAAACGGACGCCCGCTCACTGTCGAGACCTTGAGTGATCCGTTGTCAGCGCCACCGCTAACCCCTAACACACTTCTCACCCGCAAGACAAAGCTCATTCTGCCACCTCCTGGAAGATTTCAACGGGAAGATGTCTACTTTAAACGACGCTGCAGACGCGTTCAGCATATTGCAAATGAGTTCTGGAACAGATGGAGCAAGGAGTACTTGCAAAGGTTACAGACAAGGCAGAAGTGGACACGGCAGAGAAGAAATTTCGCTGAAGGTGATATTGTTCTGTTGAAGGACAACAGTGTTTGCAGAAACAAGTGGCCCATGGCTAAGGTCATCGCTATACATCAGGACGATCAAGGTCAAGTAAGATCGGTGACTGTCACATCATCCAGTGGATCAGTGTTGGAGAGGTCCATCAACAAGCTTGTGTTGTTACTCTAGTCATCTGAATGGAGACCGGGTTTCCCCGACGAGGAGCCGATTGCTTAATCAGAAACATGAAACTGGAGCATTGCAGAGTTAAAGTACTGAATCATTAAGAGAGAGAACTGTTTCGTTTAAAATGATGAACATTTTAGGGGAGCCATGTTAATGCTACCGCATTAGTTTTTGAGTATAGGCACCCTGGGCACTAGGCGCCAGTTTTCGCTCGGACAGTAGTCACATGTTGGCTTTTCGTGCTAGAAGTTTACTGTCCCGAACAAGGTCGAATCTCGGCGTTTTAAAGCAGTTTATTTACCTCGGTTTTATTGTACGGTTATTACAGTCGTCGCATCGCAGTTACAGACCTAAGGTTACGGAAGTTGTATGGAGGTCGCTGTGACAGAGTCGTGTCGACAATAAAGGTTAAAGAGTTTTGATTATAGCCGAGCGTCGTAGTCCTGCAGTACAGTATCTTCGTAAACGGTTACACTCCCAAAGGCAAAAGTAAGTTGCCAGGGGCCCCTGGGCACTGCAACAGTACTCTCTCAGAGCACCCAGGACTTCAGTAGTAGCTGTCTAATACTATGCAGGGGATAAGCACTGCAGGCAAACTTTGTGTGGTGATCTCTCACTGACATGAGCCAAGTGTGTGGATTGGAACATTTGCAGGCACAATTTCTGAAAGCCATTAAGTCTATTTCAATAACGTTGAAGAAAACTTCACTTTGTAGTGGTCCCTATACAGGTTTCACTCTAGCAGTAATTGACTTCTGCTCACAATGTATTTTGCATAGGCTTAAAAAGTCATTGACAACTCTTTGACTTATTTTGCTGTATAATGTCTATCATTTAGCCATTTCTCTGTTTTTTGGCTACTCATTAAGTTGTGAGGCAGAAATTTTGTTTTGTTCATTTAACTCAGTTGTTTTCTGGTAAAACTACTCTTTATCAACATAGTATTCTTCTATGGCCTCTGTCATTTTGAAACTAGCTTAGAAGCCTCGCAGATAAGATGGTAGAGAGAGTTTGGGAACTATGAATAAATTAAACTTTTGGTAGAGAGGATAGTCAGGATATCAACAAATATGGATTAATCTGGATCAGTCACCAGTGTGGTGTAATGGATAGGGTGCAAGACTTCTGATCCAAAGGTTGGCAGTTCAAACTCCAGTAAGTGCAATTAAAAAAATTCTTT
Organism: Pachyseris speciosa; assembly: GCA_016490735.1. Taxonomy (NCBI): domain Eukaryota; kingdom Metazoa; phylum Cnidaria; class Anthozoa; order Scleractinia; family Pachyseridae; genus Pachyseris; species Pachyseris speciosa. Next base: position 610,640 of record JAEMWC010000429.1, read on the forward strand.
GTTGCAAAATGTGTAATTGGATATAAGGTAAGTGTGTTAGGTGGCAGGGAGTAGGGGGGAGTGATACAGTGAATTGGAGGGAGGTTAGAAGTAGGGAGAAGGGGGGAGTGGTACTTAGAAAAAAAAAGTGATCTGAAAAAATGTTCTTAAATTCTTTTTGTAGCCCCCCATAAATTTCCACGCCCCATTTTTTCAACCACACCCCAAAAATAAAAGCCCTTTTTAGACAGTTGATAAGAACAAACCAGTTTAAAAATAATAAACTGGTTTGAAAAAAATAAACTAGTTTGAAAAAACTAAACTGGATTGAAAGAAATTTAAACCAAAATAAAATATGAACCACGACATATGCATTACATCTGATTAATTACTAATCTGTTATTAGGGCATTCTACCCGATTGGCTTTGCACCTTCCTACTGCATAATTATGTAATGTGAGTTGTAATGTCGCGCCACATCTTACATGGAGAACACGTATCATGGAATATAGCCCTGAACTACGCCTCATAAATGTCGCATGGATTAACAGTTTGGAATGCATGGTGGTCCCTATTTTTCTTTTCACATACCATTCACATTTCTTAAGTTATTCCCTCTATTTTTGCTCTCTGAATGTACAATGTATACATTTCATTTTGTGCGGCTGCTAGTGACTGGAAAACATGTTTTTTAAGTACCCAAAACAAATAAGACAAATTTAAGGAGGCTAACACTGGTTTCCAGCACTTTTCAGCTCTTGTACATTTATGGGTCATAATTACCAATATTTGTACCCAATGTTACCTTTATGGTATCAAAGTGAAACAAATGCACAATCATTAGTGAGCAAGTTATGAAGGTTTCTCCTACTAGGTTACCATAGAAACACTATAACCTGTTACAAATTAACACCCTAATTTTAGTTTGAAATGACGATAACTTAAAAATGTGCTCAGTGACCCCAATTTTTTTATTGTTCCCAGAAATCATAATTTGCCATTTCAGGTAAGAGTTTTCCCTTCAAAATTTGACCAAACTTAGTTCCAGACAATACACTGCCAGATCCTAATATCTGCAATTGGAACTCTTATTTTTGAACTGAGACGGAGGTACAATTTGACGTGGGAAGGTTAGTATAGGAGAAACCCTATACCCAGAATTAGTCTTAATGGTTTTTGCATTTGGTTTTTATGGATTCAAATTCACCCCTTAATAACAAGATTAATTTTCAGTGATTTTGGAGCCCCAGTTGGGATCCCCGTCACCCCCATTATACTCTTGAAATTATAAACGGAAGTTTTATCGAAATTGTTCAATGGCCCCTTTTCCAACATTCGCAAACATTATTTTGTAAGACAGGGACTGTGAGTGACTTAAGTGACTCATGTTTGTGAAACTAAGGTAATTATCTAACTTTATTGTTATCATAAGACTCTTGCACTTTTATTCCTTTCTGTTAATTTCAGATGGTCTTATGGAGTTGTCATGTGGGAAATTGGAACTCTTGGTAATTTTTTTAGTCTCTACTAAAGCAGTCTATTAAGTGTTGTTTGTTCCCTCTAGCAGTGGTAGTGAGCTGCTCAAACTCTGGATAGTATTTGCCATTCATATCCCAGCAATTCTCCAAGCACAGTACTTTATTTTGGTGGCAAGTTTTCTCCACTTGTTTGTCAGAAGCCGACCGGTTAGCTCACTTGTAGACCACCAGACTAGCGTCCGGAAGGTTGCGGGTTCAAACCCCGCCCAGACCAACACTCAGGGTCTTAAATAATTGAGGAGAAAGTACTGCCTTTGTAATAACATCTGCAAAATGGTTAGACTTTCTAGTGTTGTCGGATAAGGACGATAAACCACAACTCACACTCTCACAACTCTTCATAATTGATTCCATGGGACGTAAAAGAACCCACGCACTGTTCGAAAAGAGTGGGGGACGTAGTTGCCGGTGTGGCTGTCTATCTCTCATCTGATGGTTAAATGCTTGGAGATATTAGCTGCATATATATAAGCTACTCTAAAATCCGATGGTAGATAAAGTAATGTACGTATGTATGTATGTGTAGAAAGATTTTTAAAGCCATTTCCCAGTAGTCTGCAATCTTGGACAAAACTGTTGACAAAGTTGAGCTTAGAAGCTTTTGTACGTGCACATAATGATCAATTGAGTCTCAAAGCCCCCATCCCCCAATTCAATGTTGTCTGTGCCTCCTAACCGTTTCCCTGACAATGGTGACTTCCCAACTTCAACATGGAAAAGGGGGAGGGGGGAGGGAAGTTACTTTAGGGATATTGTTGACTCACACATATTGGAGAAGGATTTTTTGGCCCCAGGAGGCCTACTTTCTCAAGTAGTTTCGTCCAAGATTGTATGACTGAGAAACTGGGGAAAAGGTCCGATACACGCACTCCAGTAAATTGCTTCTGCCGTTAATTATTGTCAAATCAGATGGTTAAGAAGTTCGATTAGTTACATGGGAAATAGTCTCTTACTGAGAGAAATTATGGGTATTATTGAGGACTAAAAAATTCCCTTCGCTGTCGAGGCTCTCTGCTATTTATTGGCAAGGGAAAATACGAGGATGAATACGGGCTCAACTGACACAATAAGAACGGTGAACATTGCACTTTCACCACTTGACAATAGACTGGCAACTGTAGAGATATAGAAATAGAGATATAGATAATGAGAAGGTGTACTTTACTGTGCCTTCGATAAAAAAAATTGGAGCAGAAAGTAATTTTCAGCATGGGGAATTAACAAAATGTACAACTTTCTTTGCTTCCGAAATCATGGATGACATTATATAGGTCTATACACATTGAGAGAATGGATATCTGACTGGACATCATCATTTGAGGAAAAGTACAACCGCACAAAGTATTCATAGGTGTGAAATGCACATTTGATAGTGCAAAATAGACTAAAGGAAAGCGATATTATTAGAGACAACTGGGTCACGCAAGTTTCTTTTAATCATCACACTGACCTCCATTCGTGACACATACCTCACAAATGTGAAGAGCTGTATCACAATGGACTAAATGGTGCTATCGCATCACAAAGAGAATATCTGTCCTTTTTGTATCCACAAAAATATTACAACAATTAAATACTTGGATTTGGGACGATTAACAGGCGGAAGTCTTCGCATTTGAACGATTAACAACGGTTTACAGTACTTTTATATAAATAGGAGTGATAGTCTATTGCTTTATTTCGCGTTCATTGTTAACCGTTGAAATTGTCTGTTAATCGTTGTTTTATTGATCCATTGTTTCTCTTTTTCTAATTTAACCGTGATATACCTAATGGCATACTTGTCTATCGGCTAATGTGGTCGGTTTGCGAAACATATGTTGGCGGGATTCACGTTGAATTTCCCGCAGGATATGATCTCAATAAAATTTAAAAATGATGTAGCGGCTAACAAATAGGCTCAATAAAATTTTAAAATGATGTAGCGGCTAACAAATAGGCTGTCACTTCCGTTTCACGTTCATCAGTAATGCTTTTTTTAAGACACATGACCTCACGCTTTCCCCAGCAGATGATCGGACATACAACAGTTGAATAGTGACAGCAGAAATCTCCAGTTCGCAAAGTGGGTTTTGGAGTATACGACACGTAATTCAGGGACATTTCATAAACTCAGGGATATATTGTTGGCTCATGAATTATATTTCACTGGAATCCAAACATGGAGCAACAGAGCTTTAACTGATGAAAGGCCCATAAGAGTGACTAAAAACAGCTGCTAAGCATTTGCAACACTTGCACTACACTGAAAATTTCAAAAAAATCTCATGCACAATCTTGGACAAAACTGTTCAGAAAATTGAGCTTAGAAGCTTTTGTACGTGCACACAATGATCAATTGAGTCTCAAAGCCCCCACCCCCCCCCCAATTCAATGTTGTCTGTGCCTCCTAACCGTTTCCCTGACAATGGTGACTTCCCAAATTCAACATGGAAAAGGGGGAGGGGGGAAGGGAAGTTACTTTAGGGATATTGTGACTCGCACATATTGGAGAAGGATTTTTTGGCCCCAGGAGGCCTATTTTCTCAAGTAGTTTCGTCCAAGATTGTGGTTCAGATGTCCAACAGAAAGCAATTTATTGGCAAGGACATGAATAGTGGCAGATGCTTAACCTTATCAACTGCTATCCAACTCCATTTCATGAATAATTGTTTCTTATTTAACTATCATTTGTTTGTGCATTAAATTGTCTTCAGTTTAGCTTGTCTTGTATTAGGTTTTTCTCCTTCTGTTAAGTACTAAAGACCTCTTTTGTTCTAGATTTAAAAAATTAAGGAATCTTTTGCTTTATGTTCCGTGAATATCACAACCAGTTCCTTGGAACAAAGAATGAGCCTTTTTAATAAAGTTTCGCAGGGCATATTTTTTTCAAACAGAATTGAAGAGATGTTCTTACACAATGACATCAACTAATTCCAGGTGGCTCGCCGTACACACTGTTAAATCACACGGAGATATTGAAGCGTCTTAAGGAAGGGTACCGAATGGAAAAGCCTGACATCTGTCCAGAGTCTTTGTAAGTTTGAGTTCATTATGTCTCCTGTCACGGTAGTGATTGTAAGTAACAAGTACTGCCACGAGAGAGCATGGTTTCAGGTGTAAGTTCAGAACAAGAGAAAGAGGCACAGTGCACACCCTGCAAAATGCTATTAGTGAATTCATGATGGGATTACCTTATTAATAAATGTTTTCATAGCCTGGGAGAAAGCTCTCTATCAGCCTGCGTGCAGATGTCTCCTAATTCCTTTGTTGTACACGGGTTACGTAGTCCTCTATTGGGGTCTCATGAAAGATTTATTTCGAGGGTGAGTGGTGAGCGAAATGAGCTGCAAGAGAGTTGGAGCAGTGTTCAGACTCACCCTGCCCTGCCCCTGTCCCTGCCACAATCCTCTTGCCATTTGCACCATCTCGCGTGAGACCCCATTAGAGAGCTTGTCACAGGCTAATACTTAAATGGTTTTAACAATCGAAAGAATCAGAAACACATTTTTCAAGCCTTGCTTTAGTAGTATTTCTCCAAAGCTGAATAGCCTATTTGGCAGTTGTATACTTAGTAACCTGGCCTATTAATGGAAACGAGGATGGAGGTGACCTTGTTTCGATACAAACCTCTGTCTTTCTCATGCAAATATGGACTATTTAGCATAAGAACAACAAGATTTGCATGAGAAAATCGGTGAGGTCTGTATCAGAACAAGCTGATCACCTCCAGCTTCATCTTCATTCATACAGGCCAGGTCACTGAGCATGCAATTGTGAAATGGGCCAAACAAAATGTTACCTACAGCTAGAAAATCAAACAGGAAGTTGTAATGTGCCATTTACATTAGACAGTCACGTCCTGTCCATTAGACAACACCCTTTCAACACTAACTTAACTCGAGTCGAGAACAAAATTCACACCAACATTACTAACACACAATTCTTAAAGGAGCACTGCCACCGGGATGTTTGCTGTTTTTGGTTCAATTCTGCCAAAATTACTGCCTTTTACCTGTTATTGTGCAAAAAATGCTCCCACAGTATCAGCAAGGTGAATTCCAATGAAATTTTAGCAAAAAGAGCTAACCATAATAATGTTTTGGTGATTTTTTTAATGCATAGCTTGAAATTTTGAAAAAAACTGGCAAGTTTTTTCAAATTTCAATCCATTTCCATCCTCGTCAACTTAGATGGAATACAGAAGTTTATAGTGTCAATTTATGCAGTACTAAGAGTCTCTGGCAACAAAACTAGACAATTATTTTAAGGTTTCCACTGATGCATTGGCAGTTTAAGCTTTTTAAAGTGATAGTACAATAGCGTGACACTGCCCCTTTAAACGAAATAGAAACCTAAAGCCAACAAAATAGGATACATATGAACTACATGCTGAATTTTCCAGAAAATTTGAAATGTTGAAAGACTATGAACTGCAATTATGTAGTTCTTAGGAGAATGTAAAGGAATTGACAATCATATCATTTTCTTTAAGAGCAGTTTGTTGACAGTGAAAGAAAAGATCTAGAGCCACTACTTTGTAGTAGTAGCTTGAGTCTCAGCTTGAAGGGTTAAGACGTGTATACTTTATAGTGTATCACTATAAAGCTGTGCAGGATAGAGAGAAGTTACTGTTTTTGATTTCCCTTCCAGATACACCTTGATGACAAAGTGTTGGAGGGAAACTGCTCATGAACGGCCAAGCTTTGAGTATGTGGTTGAACGAGTGGAAGAGATGTTGCTGGAGAAGGTGGAATACTTTGATTTGAACAAACTGGATGAGTCAAAGGATTATTACAAGGTGCAGGATACTACGACAGCTGAAACATCAGTACACATATAGTATAGTTGGTTTGTTATTCAGTTGAATTTGAAGGCAACGGCAACCCTCCTTGATACAAAATGTAACTATGGTATTCAGTGCATGCATGCATCCTTTTAAAATGTGATTGTATAAATTAGTAATGATTGATAAAAGAGGACAAGCTTGAGTAAACTTTGTTTTTAAAACTGTTGCGTCAATCTATCATGACTTAAAAAGTAGATTGCGATATTTTGCAAGAGGTGTAGTCGTATCCATGCAGTAAGGACACTTTAGTTCCGTGTTTGTCATATAAACTTTAATGTTTTGTTTGACCCAAACACTTTCTAGACAAAGGATAACCATTAATTTTTCTTTAACATCAATTTAAAAACATATGCTCCATACATAATGTGGAAGCTATCGAGTGCACTGATAACTATTGTAAGATTTCCATTGTATTTCCCATGAGAGGTTTTATGTTAGTTAAAGCTTCTTTGAGGCATATCTAATGAAACAAAAGCAATTAAAGAAATGGTAACTTAATAGGACACTGTTTTCTTGTTACTCTGCCCAAAATATGGACCAAAAGGCTGCCCTTGGTGTCAACAAACCCTACACATTTACTGTTGTCAAAACAACTCTACACATTAACTGTTATCAGATGCAGTGTTACTCAAAGCAAACTGGCATTGAAAATGATGGAAACGCTTTTCAGGGCTTTAAGGTTGTAAATGGTTTGCCTAACAATAAACGTTTACAATGGACACTTTTCTTGTTACCCCACCTGTTATGGACCAAAAGCCTGTCCATTTGCTGTTGTCAACAAAATCCTACAAGTTTTACTGTTTTGTCAAAACAACTCTACACATTAACCATTATTGGAAGCAGTGTTTATCTAAACAAACTGGCATTGAAAATGATGTAAAGGTTTTTTAGGGATTTAAGGTTGTAAATGGTTTCCCTTAAATTCTGATCTTTAGCTTGCGAACTGTTGTTTTGTCTGGCAAATTCCAAATTTCAAGCTTAACCCATTGGCACCCGTGCCAGCCAAAACCGGCCGTAAAAAACTCCCATGCTTCAAAACATTGCAACTTTCTTAATCGCACGAATATTGCCTTAACTGTTAGTTGTGAGCACGAAATGGAATGCCCTTTAAATTTGGATATCCAATAAATGCAAGAAACGTAGCGATTTTTACCAAATATGACCTTTTGAGTTTGGACAAGAACGAAACTGGCCGTTTTTAACGTCAAAGAGAAACAACAAAAATGCCCCTTTTTGCCTTCATGTTTTTTAGGGAAATCATCGTCCAAAAACCAAAATTCAACCATCATAACAAAATTCAGTCCTTTTTCTAGCTTAGAAATGACTTTTTTTGTTCATATTCTTCTCCCGAGCGTAGATACAGCCTTTTGTTCCAGTGCATTCGGGCCTTCCCGACATTTTCAACATCTTGAGCGCATTGCATGCTGGGAACTAGTGAGAATTTTTGACAGCGCCCGTTCCTTCCCCCAATTCTTTCACATAGCCACTCCGACCTACCGCCAAAATTTCCTGCTCGTAGTCATCTTCAGTACACAGAAATTCCAAAATATGTGGCGGTAGGTCGAGAAATTCATCAATAGTCGAGTCCCAAAGGTACTAAGTGTTCGACCGGCCAAATTCCCAGTTCGTCGAGTAACAAGCCAAATTCAACAACAAAGTACATCACCTTGCTCGATTCTTTGAGAAAGTGGACTCTTAGCTACCGTCACGCTTAATGATGCTCATCAGGCAGCCGCTAAAGATGAAAAATGGCTGTAAATTTAGCAGAAATCGCAAGCAAACCCATCTTGGGCCATTGTTGTCGCTTCACGGATAAAAAATAGCTTCGTCAAAATGACGTTTACAGAAACCTTGAGCCCCCAGTGGCTTAGGACAGCACCACTTTTCCCTGGTAGTTCAAATAAAGAGTCACGAATTGCTATTCATCGTTTATAGGTGGAAAATCACTCCGAAAATGTAAAAACCTGCGGTAGTCAATGGGTTAAGCTGATGACTAAAGAATCTCCACTTTTCAAAAATAAGAGGAAATTAGACAACGAATAATGAAAATATTCAGTCTTATTGAAAGTTTAGGTTCAAACCTTGGGAACAATGTTTCAGTGTTTCGCAAAAGAGCTTTTGTATGATCGCCTGTTTTGCAATGATTTTGGTTAACATAAGTTAAGGTGGCTCTCACCGGTTTCAAGCCCTTTCCAGTACTTGTACTTTGATGGATTATTACTACCACTCTTTATAAGCTGTTACCTCTCTGATGGCATCAAACAAATGCCCAATCATTGGTGAACATGTTGTGACCTTTTTGTTACCCAATAGGTTACCATAGTAACACTATAACCTGTTGAAAAGCCCCCAAATTTTGGCTTTAAGAGAAAATAACTAAAAAGCGAGCTCGGTTACCCCCAATTTTTATGGTTGAAAAGTAATAAGCATGTCCAGATCGAATATTTTGCAAATTTAAAAAAAAATGTAGGAGGGGATTCAGAGTCATCTTAAAAGTTTTGAAAATTTAGAGTGGTTCTGAATTTGCTCCTGCATTTTTAAACTTTGCAATAAGTTGTATTCTATTATGCTATTTATTTCCCAACGATAAAAAATGGACGTCAGCTAGCTAGTTTTTGAATTATTAGCGTTGGTGTTTTCAACAGGTCAGAGTGTTGCTATGGTAACCTATTATGTACTGTTTCATAACTTGTTCACCAATGACTGGGCATTTCTTTGATACCACTATTAAGGTAATAATGTAGAAATATTGGTAGTAATTTGCCATCAAACAAAAGTGCTGGAAAGTAGAGGGGTCAAAATCTCCTCCTTCCTGCACTCTGTTCTTGGGTTTCCCGTACCGGGTCAAAGATAGCCCAGGTTTCCAAGCAAATTTCACAAGTAGGGTTACTCTACCACCCGGGACAACTTAATCGCATATAAAATGGCCGACAAGAGAACAGTGCTGCCAAGTACTTTGATTCTCCTGTCTGTACTGCCTGTTATTGCTGCTTTCTAGTGTTATGAAATGCTGTTAATTGTTACCTTATTGCTAGACAATGGCAAATGTCAAACAAGGCCCTGGTCCAGTCCGGTTACTTGATATGACCCATGACATGAAATACGAAAGAATCTACCGACCTTGCACTAGAAATATTTTCCGTTTCTAAGAGAGAAGGAAGGAACTTAGATCGCTCCATGTTGTACTCGATCGGCCATAATGGCCGTTCAGGTTGTAATGATGAAAAAAGAAAAAATGTGGAGAGGGGAACCCTCCTGACAGGGTAACCCTAGCACTTGGGTCACCCTCCCTGCTTGTAAACAGGGCCTTAGAACTCCCGCCTCCCTTATTCTTCCGCTCTCTATTCTCCCGGGCGTCCGCCCCACTGCCCCCTAGATGAGTCCAATAAAGAAAAGAATTTTACTTTGAGAATTAAAAGCTGATAAGTTTGTTGTCAGTCTGTGAGTTTACTAAATCATTTACCGTAAATCCTCTATTAACCCCTCTCTCAAATAAGGCCCCTTTTCTAATAACCCCCCTTTTTTCAGAGGAAGAAAGTTTTTAAGCCCCCCTCTCTTTTAAGCCCCCCTCCCCTACCCCCTTTTTATTAATTAATTAATTAATGATAAAGCAATAATAGAGCGGTTTTCAGTTGAGTGTCGTAGAACCAAAACCAACGCAATTACTCCAGCCAATCACAACAGACTGAAACAGTGCAATGACTCAATCATAGTACAAAATAATTACATGCAGCCGGCGCAAAGCGCGGGAAAATGCGCGCGTGCCAGTCGTGATTAGTGCTCATTGGTTGAAAAAGTTGCGCGAGTTTTGCTGGCCAATCACAGAGTGAAGTAATGCAAAACCAAACCAAACGCAATTTACTTTCGACATTCAATTGAAAGCCGCTCGAGGCTGTATTAGTTATTAATCAAGACTGCAACACTTCACGTGGACTGGTCCGTTATGGTTTATTCGTGTGCTGAAAGTTCGGATTAGTTTATAGTCTTCGGCTAGACGACCTCCAGCAGGAAGTAGGGAGGCATATTATTTTAAAGTCGGTTTCTTCCTCCTTTTTTGCTACCGGTTATGCGTTTCACTACAGAAAATAAGCCCCTTCTCTCAAATAAGTTTCCCCCTTTCTATCGACCACCACCCCCCCCCCCCCACCTCAACATTCTTAAAATAAATAAGCCCTTCGAATTACGGTACGAAAATCTTAAGCATCAATTAGGTGAATTGGTTTTCCGGAAGTGAGGTAATCAAATAGAAAACAAAGACACGGCGCTAAACAGTCTCCACATTCTTCACAAAATGGTTTTAAACGCAATTTTTTTAGTAAATGATCTATTAAAGTCGCAGACTAACGAAAAAGCTCTCGAAGTAAACCCCTGAACGTTCCCCAGAACGGGCCCAGTTGCTTGAAGCGTGGTTAGCGCTAAGCCAGTTTAAAGGGAGGGTTTCACGGCTTGGCGCACGTGCAAACTATAACGTTAACACAATCGATTATACTGTTCATGAAACAATCGGAAGCGTGCAGTGACTCTCGCGGTAAATTTGCCTTTGACACGTTCACGGTCAGTCGCAACAAGGTGAAGATAAAAGTGAGATTGCTGACTGTTAGGGACGGACCATTAGAAAAGTGATGGGGTGGGGGATGGGGGGGGGGGTAAATAACAAAAAAACATGCAAGGGATGGTAGCTGAAAAAACAAATCATGCAAAGAAGAAGTGAAGAAAAAAATTCCCGCAGTGTGAATAGCACTATCGGGCTGACAAACTGTACCTGCCTGAAGGGCACCTTGGCAGCCGCTTTATACGGCAGTATTGTTAGTCCTGGTAGAATCCTCATTTCTCTACAATTAGGAAAACGGACATATTCCCCCTTCCAGTCTGATACATTTTGTGCGCAGCAACCTCTTAATGGATTCTGGTTGCCAAAACTCCTTGCAGAAAAACCCTTATGGATAAACATGGCTTAAAAGTGATAAACCATGTGCTATAAAAATCCATCCTGCTTGATTCGTTTGCACTTTAAAGCCTGGTCTTCACTAGCGACGATAGCACAAGCGCAATGATAAGTAGCTTATGCCAAGTGAAAATGAACACTACGCAATCGACGCAAGTATAAGCGCAAGCACAAGGAAAAGCAAAAATTTTGATCCTTGTGCTTTCGCTTAAGCTTATGTTTGCGTTAAGTCCGTTTTCACAGTGAAATAAGCGCTCTTGTGCTTGCGCTTATGCTTGCGCTTGCACTTGCGTCGCTAGTGAAAACCAGGCTTAAAGTAAGCACATACCGGCTGGCTTCCTGCCCTCTTTAACGTTATGATTATTTCAGATAGCCAGTCCCCTATTTTTTCTTTTTATTTAACTGATCAAATGCCTGTAATGTCACTAACGGGGGAAATAAAGCATGTTGTTGTTGTTGTTGTTGTTGAAAGCCTCGACATCATCACAGGAAAGAGTACAACTGAAATCAGCGTGGGAAATGCATAAATGAAGATTGTGGACTCAGATAAGTAAACACATACCGAAATGTA